>JAKVQU010000061.1:0-65096 GCA_030462985.1 Schwanniomyces sp. yHRVM31
AAAATTTCTATTTTTCAATCCAAGCTCCTAAGAAATAACCTCAGAAAATGCTTCTTTCTTTTAAAAAAATCTTAAGGGAACTAGATACGTAATAAATCAATACATTTGTGCTTATCCTAAAGCCTAAAACTCAAGATGTTTACTTTATTTTGTTTTCAACTTAGGAAGCTCAATTGGACTAATATAGCTTTTTATCAAGCTCTTAAAGGTCGAACTGTAGACATCTCTTATGAACGAGGGACACATAGGATTAAGTAACAATGAATTAATTTTCATGTCCCATTGTTCAACAACCGTCTGAGCAAATTTGCTAGTATTATATCTCAATTTAAAAAATACTACCAATACGGCAAACACGAAGACCTTAACAATTGCAGCAAATGGATTTCTAAATATCATGATTAACACTAGAGGAATTGAGACACCAAAACCAGCTACAGTCAAAAGCTCAGAATTTGATGCTAATAATAATGCTTGTTGATTGTATTTTGTAGCAAATGAATTGATCGCAGAATTGATTTGTTGTTGTTTCAATATACTTATAGGAAAAGCATGTAACAAATTATTCTGTACATAGATTAAAACATGGAAAAAGGAGAATATGGCAAAAGGATATAATGCACCAGAAATAGGACCTATTATTGAACTGCTGAGATAATATGTTGCTGCTAATGAAAAGTATTGAACATTCTCATCCCTTGTTAACTTAAGTCTGAACTCTCGATTAGAAAGTTTTGAAATACTTTGGACAAACTTAAATTTAAAGTGAACTTGTTTTATAACAATTGAATAAGTAAACAAGATTGAAAATAATGTTCTATTGTAATATTTCACTGATTTTCCAAAAGATAAAATATTAAATATGAAATTAATGAGAACTCCTAAATTACCTAAGAACCAGTAAAATTGAAGTGTCTTAGCTAAAGCAACTATTGTTTGAACCAATGATTTAGGTTGTAAAGGACTTTTATCTGCCATATTTCCTTACCTTCCGTCTTTTAAAGTGTAACATCTATAAAATTATTTATCCTCGAGCTTGGCCACTGATCTCTGATAAGTTAAAACTGTAAAAGTTTTTGCAGGTTAAATTAGTCATATGTTCCATGTCAGGTAGCAATTCAAAAGATTACATTGTTGATGTTTATAAGTATTAAATTTAGAGAATACACTCTCTTTCATCTGAATTATTTAACTTAATTGAATATAATTCAGAATCATGGATTTTTGCTTTGTTCTTGTTGGTTGTAAGTATTTCGATATATTATAGGTACTAATCTTTGATATGAAATATTGCAAATTCATTTGGTGGTTGGTATCCTTAAAGTGTAATGATTATACTAACTATGTATAGTTAAAGAGTTTAATAAACCTTTAAGTGACGTGGGTAATATACTGTGCTACTGTAACAACTGTCATAATCAGTCGGCTCATGCTATTAGAACAATTAACTGCGTGACAGTATTTTTTATCCCAATTATTCCATTTTACTTTAGTAAAAGGTTGAAATGCTCTATCTGTGGTGCATCTGGAGATCTTAATTCTGAAGCAATTCTGAGGCTTCAAGGTGGTCAACCTGTTGCTATTGGGTAGTCTTAAATATTTGAGTACACTTTGATCACAATTAGAATAGCCCTAGAATTAGATATACATGTTAAAAATAAATTTATTTTACTATTATAAACCGTTTATATTAAAAGTTTATTATTTTCATTGTTATATAACCAACAGTGACAATTATAGTATATGCGATTATCGAACTTGGTACACCTCTAGTAATAAAGGTATTGACAGTTAAATAAGGTTTTCCAAATTCATCTGTCATACAAATTGCAGTAACATTAGGGAAACCAGAAGTAGGTAATCCCATTGCAGCAGAACATAATAAAGCACTAGCCATAATTAATAGTCTTGGGTGTGGCTCAGGCATATTATTTCCAATTTCTGAAACTAAAGGAATAACGATTAATGCAGCAACGGTATGCGATACAAATGTAGCCATAATTAAAATCAAGAAACCGAATGTCAAAGTGACACCAAATAAAGAAAGCCCACTAACTTGCTCTTCAATAGTCTTAGCAATAGTTGTCAATAAACCTGACGAGGCAACAGACTTACCAAGAGCTGTACCTCCCATAGCAAGAACTACAATGTTCCACGGATAATTATTAAAATCTTCAGTTGTCAATATGCCAGGACCAAAAAATGCTATTAATGGAATTAAGGCAATTATTCCCATTTCACCAAATATGCCATCTAATTTCGAGGCAATGCACCATAAAAATATAGTTCCTATAGTGATAAATATAATGTACCATTGAACTGCTTCAAACTTGTCATCAATAGTTCTGATGGCTACCAAGTGTGTATTCTTTCTACAATCAAAAGTTATAAGAAGGAACCCCCAAATCAACAATAAGGAAATAGCACAAATAGGTAAAGCAATAACAAACCATTCAACCCATGAAGGAGGTGGATCCATGGAACCAATAGCGATCATATTTTGTGGAGAGGCTATAGGTGAAGCCATACCTCCAATATTTGAAGCCAATGCAATACCTAAAATTAAAGCATTAATAAACTGGCTTCCTTGCTGAATTGTTCTGATCAATGGTTGTATTAAAGAAAAACACAATACAGGTGCTGCAACATTAGAAACCCACATGGAAGCGAAAAGAGCTACCCCCATAATAGTTAATAAAACAATAGGTGGACTAGTACCAGCCTTTGATAATATCCACGTAGAAATTAATTTAGCAATATGGTATTTTGATAAAGCAGCAGCTAATGTAAATCCACCTAATAATAATAAGATTACGGAATTCCACATTGTAGATAAAATATACTTCGAAGAATCCGTAGCACTTAAAACAGAACCATCATCAGCTTTAAGTACACCTAAACTTACTATTAGAATTGGAATTAACAAAGAGGTAACGAAAAGTGGAATAGTTTCAGTTGCCCATAAAAGAGAAGCGACAATGACTAACATAAAACATTTTCTTTGTTCCTTATCATCAAATGGAGAAAAAGCTAAAAGAATAATCCCTATTGTAATGATTACTAATAATTTTAATATTTTAGGATTACTAAGTGATATATTTAATTCCATTGACACTGATTTTGAATTCTTCTCACGATCACTCGAGTTTGCTTGATTGGCAGCATATGTTTTTCTCTCCATACCGATCATATCCCTCCAAACAGTATTTCTTTCCCAAACAACATGTTCTCTTAAATGTATTGACAATTCAGACCTAGCAGCATCGTAATCTTTCCCATGATTTGAGATCAATGCGTACAATTTCACAACGGAATCAATATAATCATTTACTTTGGCGATAGTTTCTTGCTTGAATATGTATGTCCTTTTAGGTAACTCATTCAAATACTCATCTTTTATCGACGTTCCTAATGACTTATCAAATTTCTTTAATGCTTTCTTGAAACCTGTTTGATTCAACTCAATATAAGATTTTAATTCTGAAAGGGTGGTGAATAACTCAATAGTTCTCTTTCTTAATATAACCCTGGAATCTGATAACAAAATGAGTTGCGGAGGTAAATCTTCTACTCCATTCAAATTTTTCCAAACTTGAGACCCCTTCAATGTCTCTAAATAACCATCAATAGACTTTGAGAAATATAAATTGTTCTTAGAATTAGATCCCGCCCCACTACCAGACTCCAAATGCTCATCAGCCACTTCATCATCCTCATCATTTTCAACATTCAGGGGATCATTGTCAAATGACGTATCAGAAAATGCTCTATTTCTTCCTTTTGATAAATCTGCTACAGTAGCTTTTTCGATTTCTTTTTCAAAGCTTTTAATGTCCTCTATTAACTCATCAATACTTTGAAATATTTCTTTTTCTTTGACGTTGTAAAAACTATCAATCTTCTCAAGCTCAGCATCTAAAGCAGTTAAAAATACAACAGTATAGTCTCCTCCGTTCTCTGCAGTTGAAGAATACTCAGCGTTTACTAGGTATGCTGATTCAGCATCTCCTTTACTATTTCTCAAGGAATCTCTTTGTAAAGAGTATATTAACTTCTTGAGAGTAGTGTATGCAATATACTTCGATGACCACTCAGGCACAGCATTAAACTGCAATGAATGAGAGAACTTCATTTATGCTATCTATTCTATGTATTATACTGGAGGTTTGCTTGCCATGAAGTAATTTTACTTCCTTATGACTTTAAGTTGGTAAAGGCACGTAAATATGGGCTCGTCCAGTAGATAAGCAAGTATTATCAAACAATATTTAGCACAAACATGTAGAAATCCAAAGTGATTAAATTTTTGAAATAAATATTCTATAAGAGTGCAATTTTAACTAGTGGCCTTTATGGCATATTTAGTAGTATAATTGTATTACCCACTTTAATCAGGAGATTTTACATCTCTTGATACTAGTTTATTTATGTCAACTATAAACGGAAGTTACTCCTAAAAAAACAGAGTAGTGTTTCTACCAAACTGCCGGATTCTCGGTAGATAAATAATCTCTATGGATCGTTTAATGAATCTCTAAGTGAGCTATGTTTTTGTGGCAACAAGTTCATTCACTTATTATTAACAGAGACGTTAAAGTCAACGAAAAAGCAGTTGTTGTCGTAAAAAAAAGCAATTATCAAGTAATCAAATATTTACTGCAATATTGGAACTCTAGAAGTCAGAACGAAAAGAGAAATTTAATTTTAACCTCAATTGCCCTATCTTTAGGTATCTACATTTTATATCCTACAATCATACCTCAAACACAGAATAACATGTTTTCAAAAAGACCTGATAAACATACTACTGGTCTAATAAATATGCGTAATGATTGTTTCGCTAATTCTTCTTTGCAGGCTTATCTGGCTCTCCCTGGTCTTGCAGAGTATTTAAACGAAATAATCAGTTCGTTCCAAGAATTAAAGGCTATTATTGAAAAGAATAGATTGAAATTTGATGACGAGAATGAAAGTTCCTTAAAATCAAAGAAGTCAGATCTAAAGTTTGAGATTCCCTTACACATTTCGTTAGCAAAATTAGTAAGAAAATTGCAAGAAACCCAAATGACTTCAAGGACAATTTCTGTATGGACATTTCTACATTCCTTGGAGAAAATCTTCAATGCAAAAATTTCAAGGTCTCAGCATGATGCCCATGAACTCACTCAATTGATTAATGAAACATTAGAAAATGAGAATTTAAAAGTGATTAAAAAGTTAAAATTTTTGAAAGCAAAACTAAATAATTCAGGGGTGTTAGTTGAAGAGTTAAATAAGGTTAACGCACCTGAATTTCCTTTCAGTGGGTTAATTTTAACTCGAATGAAATGCTTAGCTTGTGCTAATGTCTCAAAGCCCAGTCTATCACCATTTTTAATGTTAACATTGCATACTCCACAAGAGCTTTCTACAAAACTTGAAGAGTTACTCGATAAAAATGAATCAGAGCAAATTGATGGTTATCAATGTATTAGATGTCGTATTAGAAAGATCGTTGAACATGAAAATTATCTAGAAAGTAATGGTGCGGAAAAAGACCCTAAAGAAGAGAAATATATCAAAAAAATCAGACAACTAGAAAATGATAGCAAAATTTGTATAAATGAAGACTTGCCGGAAGATCTTGAAAATTTTATTAAAACATACAATAAAAATGGAATTGATATCGCAAAAGTTTGCTCCACAGTTTTTAGGAAAACACAAATTTTGAAGCCTCCAAAGCTATTTGGTCTTCATTTGTCTCGGTCGAATTTTAATGGGGTAAATATTACTAGAAACCCGTGTAATGTATCCTTCCAGGACAGTTTATCGTTGTCTATAGGAAAGGAATATCATGATGAACTTAAACAATTTCAAGTTGCAGCATTAGAGGATACGGAATATTTGAATATTAATTCAGCCGTTCTAACAACAGATGTTAATGATATGGAAGATGAAGATGTTCAGAGAGAAGACATAGATGAAAAAGGACCTGATGATGAAGACGATGATGACCAGACTGAAAGCACTGTTACTGAAGATGACGATGCAGATGACGATGATGATTCAACTTCAATTTCATCTGTAGAGTCACATAATTCAATTCAAACCGCTTCTACTGTGAAAAATGAATCATTAAAAGACAGTAAATATTCTGAATCCCTTTCATCTACAAGAACTCCTGACACTTTGAATAATGCCCCAATATCATCTGACCAAACGGATGATTTAAAGAAATATTTTAAGCAGTTTAAATTCAATGACAATGATATATATAAATATAGACTAAGAGCTGTTATTAGACATCAGGGGTCTCACACACAAGGTCATTATGAATGCTACAAAAAAAAACCATTATATGTGAAGAATAAAGATGGCAATATAATCAAATTATCTCCAGAAATATTAGAAAGCGTGGTTAATGAGCCGGAATTTATCGGTCAGGAGAGAGACAAACCTGAAATTTCTTCGTCAGAGAATTCTTTGGCTAGAAGGCGCAAATTTTCGTTGTCTTTAAGTAACAATGACGGATATTCTGACGTACAGAAATCAAGATCCAGCTCAAATGGATCAAATGAAAATTCTGGATTCCGTGAAAAATTTTCGACTATGATAGGACGTCGTCCATCAGTTTTTCAAGCTGACCCAGCTGAAGCTAATATCCATGAAATACTGGACTCTGGTCTTACTACACCTGCTGAACTCATGATAAATGATTTACATCCAGATTATTTTGATAATTTTTCTGATACTATACATGAAAAAATTGAGAAATTAGATACTGAACACCGTGAATACGGTGATATTCTTTCTGCAAATAAAGAAAATAGTAATATCCAGAGGGTCAAGATGAAAAAGATTCCTTCTCTAATTAAGCACCCATTTTGGAGAATTAGTGACTCCCAAGTTACTGAAGTATCGCGTGCTTCTGTATTGTGTGAAACTTCATCAGTTTATATGTTATACTACGAAAGGGTTGATAGAAAGCATATCAAACAGTCTAAATAAGCTTGAAATAATGTTTTATAGATATTTAACATAAAGAATATTTTACTTACATTTCATAAAATAATTAAAATTATTATAAAATGTTGTTTATTTAAACACGTATCTAATTGAAGGTACAAGTAGGAAATATACACTTTTTAAAACTACTCAAAAGCATCTCTTATCTGATAAGATAGGACCTAAAATTCATTCATTCAGTGTAACCTCATAGTATTTTTCCATCTCCAATATTAGATAGATCTATTTATTATGTATTCTAATTTGTTTTTAAACTACCTATAGTATTTTTTTTATCTGAGACTGCACATTTTAAGATCTTTCTACAAATAACCAAATATAATCTATTAGCTGAACAGATATTGTACTATGGGTACAAATGATTCTAAATTTCTATTTCCATCGTTAAATTCAGCTCAAAGAGCTACACCCAAAACGCATAATAATAATCTAAACTTACCTACCGTTCAGGGACGGAGAAAAGTAACTCTTCTGCCAGGGCATTCTCCATTAGATTGGGCAAATTTATCCAGTACTAGCCCCTCCCATATACTAAGGGGCGTACCTCCCGACACTCCGCCACCACAGTATGTAAGAATAAACTCAGAAGATTTAAAGTTACATAAATCTGTTGATGACTGTTGGACTTGTATAAATGGAAAGGTCTTCAATATTACACCCTATATAAATTTTCATCCGGGTGGTGTAGAAGAGATTATGAAATGTGCTGGACGTGATGGAACACATCTTTTTAATAAATACCACAGTTGGGTTAATGCTGATAGAATGCTAGAAAAATGTTTAGTAGGTATTATGATTAAATAGATAGAGCTAGATTTAAAGTAGAGACTTATAATAAATTTTGAGCAAAAGACGGATGACTACTTAATTACTAAATCACCAATAACTACAATATCTAGATCCCAATCATGAGAATCTGTCCGTAAGTCATCTAAAAGCTGTTCTTTCAATCCTATTCCAATAAGAAGAGGTCTTTTTTTAAATTTATTATTATAATAACTAATGTATTCGTCATAAAATCCAGCTCCATGACCCAATCTTTTTCTTTCCTTAGAAAAAGCAACGCCTGGAACTACTATTAAATCCAATCCACCAGTAAGCGAAACATCTTCTCCATCAATAGGTTCTAATAAACCGTACCTACCTTGAGGTTTGAGACCGAGTACTTCTTGAAAGGAATTAACTCTTAACATTGAAAGGAAATTCCTCTTCCTTCCTTGTTCAAAGCGAAAATTACATCTAGGAAGATATACTTGCTTATTTGATTGAAAGCAATGTTCTATTATTTTCAATGTCTGAATCTCCAGATGAGGCATGTTCATATATAAAGCTATTTTCTCAGCTTTAACGAACTGTGGAAGATTGATCAATGTTCTTAATACATCACTAGATTGTGAATTAATAGACTGTGCTGGAACTTGTTGCAATACTTTCTTTAGTGAAGCTCTTAGATCTTTTTTCGACTGCGCTATTGTAGTTCGTGATGTCATTAAATCATAAATCGTATTGTATATTATAAGATTGGGCATCAATCGGAATATTTTCAAATATCGGTACGATTTCATTAAAAGGATAACACACATTTTATTCGTAATTATATACATCTATTTTTTAACTGCTATAACTTTTTCATCAAACCTAACAGACTTACGCCTTTCTCCATTGTAATCAAGCGGAACCTCTAACTCAATTCCTTCTTCTCCAACTTCACTTTTGATACTGGAAAGCATTTCTCTAATTTCATTTTTAGTTTCTTTTGGTTGTGTACTTGTACTGGATTTTCTTCTTTGTTGGATTTTTAAATCATCTTTACACTTCAGACATGAGCAGACAAAACCCCAATTTACCCTTAGTTGTCGTTGCCTCTGTTGAACAGTATTAGAAACACTAACATATGACCGAGTAAGTTCTTCTCCTATCTCAATATTTCTAGTAGCAAATACTTTAATGCCCTCTTCTCTATTTTCAGATACAACCACTTTTATGTTTGGATTACAATCATGATTTACATGTGATTCTAGTTGGTAAATACTGGAATCAAAATTGTTAATATTATATGCCCCTAGCATGAACATAAAATCTTCGTAGGATATCTCTAAATTTTCAGTAGATTTTGGAAAAGTATTCAAGAATTGATTATAACCTTTGATCCAAAGATTTTCTTGTTCTTCCCGTTCGTAAAAGGTACCTCCTTGTAAATTATCAAAGGCCCCTGCAGATGAAGACAATGCTTTATATCTGATATCTTGGCGTACTTTAGCCATGGAGTCAAATTGTTCACTTTTCATGTTAGTTTTATCAAGTAGTATATTTGCATAAATCAATGAAATCGCATATAATGCATTCCATTGTAAATTGAAGCACATGTCCTGAAGTTCTAAGAAAGCATTGGCATTTATTAGCTTTTTGGATTGGAAACCATTATTATTATTGTAAACATTGTGCTTTAAAAGGCCATGTAAATGAACGTCATTACGTTTACAACTTTGACTACACCAAACTTCAGAGCATATATTACAATCTAGTCCACTTACTAACGAAAGCCCAATATTAGCCCTCGAAAATTTAGTTAGTAGCTTACCACAACAAGAACAAGCTTTACCCAGTCTAATTAAATTCAAATTAGCTATCGGAGGAATGAAAAATAGTGGTGTCTCTTTCCAGATCAATTCATCCTTCTTAATTTTTTTCTTTGCAACTAATCTCTTTCCTTTGAGACTGTCATTAGAATATTGGATCTTAATCGTGCTTGGAACCTCTAAATGTGGAGTTGCAGATGAGACTATGCTATTAGAATAAGTATACTGTTGGCATGAGGAACTGGACAACAAACCCAAGTCTTTCAATAATTGCTTGAATCTTTTTTCAGATAAAGACCAAGTTGGGTGGCGTTTCTTAATAATAGTGTACAACTTTCCAGAACCTAAGGACTCTGCTGACGGATCTTCTTTCCATATAGCTATAATATCATCTAAAACTTTTCCTTCTTGGGGTACCACAGGGTCACTAGACTCAGCTTCGTAGTCATTGATTGATATTACTTCTATCTTTTCAAATAGCTCTTCACTAGATGTCATAGTCAATACCGAAATGATGGTTAATGTCAAGTGATAAAATCAGAATCTCCTGCAGATATTCAAACTGCGATTTCTGATTTTACGAGAAAATATGTCACATTTCATTATAACATTTATAGTTCTTTTTAAGCACACAGACAGAGGACCAGAAGAATGATTAAGTAGGGTAATTAATAAGTAATAGATATGAAAGTATATATTAAGAAAAGGTGTGTTAACGACCGTCTTATTACAGTGGTCAAATGTAGGGTAAATACAGTGGCCAGATGTAGGGTAATTGCCATGGTAATACATATATGTATACCATATGCAGGAGTAATCAAATGCTTAATGATTGCGGAATTGCCAGGAAGTTATCATTTTATTTATGTTCGGATGAAGTGTAACATAATTGAATATCAATTTAGAGCTTAAACATTCTTATACCTTTAAAATCATAAAATCCTGTAAATTTAATCTAAAAAAATAAACTGAATATTAAATTTGTGAAGGAAATAATTTAAAATTTGATATAATAACTCAATTCCCAAGTAAATAATACATAATTGTAAAAAAATCATTCAATTGTTGAAACAATCATTCATCAACCTTAATTCCAAATTCAACGAACACCGCAGTAGAATCTCAAAATAGCTATAATAAATACTCACTGTCCAATAGAGAATATTAAATATTTACTTTCCAATAGAGAATATTTAATTTGAGAATCTTAACAATCAAAACCATCACTACATGGTGGAAAAGATCATCCGCATTATATTTATAAATATAGTATAAATTGCATAATATTAATACAAACGTAATTATAAAGTCAGACCAATTACATTGGAATCTATAAATATATTTATTGGAAGGATTGTCACAGAGTGAAATTAAAAGAGTTCAAATGATTAAAGAATTCTACCACATCTAATAAATAAAAATATTTTCAGCCATTAATATTCAAGATTACAACCAGGACCAAAGTCTCACATTTTCAATTGCACACATTAGATAATTGAGAGAAAAATAATCGTTTGTTCCGATATCATACATCAAGCTTTCTATTATCCTCTTTTTTTATATGAGATCTCAAAATACCGGCAATTAGAGAACCCATAGACATTGCAAAACACAATGGTCTGAAACCAATGCTTCTTAAAACAACAATCGAGGAACATATTTGGTTCTAGTAGCGAATATTCTACTATTTATTAAATGCTCTATATTAATTAATTACTATATCATATACCTATTTTCACAATACTACTAAATAAGATACATGTTCGTATTTACGGAAAATAATTTAATAACAAATCATAATTTAATTACCAGTTTATTAATTTTTTCTAATGGGATATATTTTAAATTCAATGAAGTAAATTCTGTTGGATATTTCTTTAATATATTATTGCTAATTACATTAAATATGAAATAGATTATAATAAGTTAGAATTGATAAAAACATTCGGAACTATTCGTTCAAGTCTTCTTCTATAATTTTATTTTCCGAATAATCTTAACTATTCAATTTTACCTAAAAATTAATTTGGTATAAAATAATCGAGTATTTGTAAATTAATTTAATAACAGATTCACTTTTTATAATCTTCTCTTTTATTTAATTTATATTAATGTATTTACGAATTAAATACAATACCATTGAAATATATTATTAATATCAAACTTGATTTATATCTGAGTAGGTATTATTAAATTCAAATTGTAAGATTTTCAATGTTGAAAATTCTGATACATATCACTTGTATTAATATGGAATCCACACTATAGATATTACCTATAGTATATATTTCTCAAACTATTCTCTAATTTTAATATTTATGAGGAAGTTATATTTGTCGTCTATAGTGAGTTCGTATGATTATTAATTTTTTGGAATCATAGATCGTTAATTTGTGATATCGAGTATCAACTATATACTTATATAACTGTTTATCAGAAAAGTTTACTATTGAAATCACAATGTAGTATGTATTCTAATAAATAGTGATCAGTTATATATTTTATACAAAAAAATAATATCATCACTTGCTATATTTTTCTTATTGAAGTTATTTCCATATATTACAATAATGATTTATGATTTATCTAAAGTTGCAATTTACAATCTAACAATATAATTCTTATTTTGTTGAGCCATAGTATTTGATGCTTTATTCATTTATCAAGTTGATACTTTTGGTGATATTTAGTAGGGTTAGGGAAATTTGGAGTGTTGGTCGTACTGATAAGATTTAATTCTTGATTATAGATATAGTTTGAAATGAGTATTCACTATCTATTATTGGTATTGATCAATTCCTTAATATTTCATTTTAAGTAGTTTATTTAGTTTTTATTTTGTTTATGATTTTGTTTCTTTTTTATTTATATTATAGAGTTTGTTAGTGGATTTAATGCCTCTTTATTATATCTTCTTTTGATTATATCTTTAAATTGGATAAAAGGGATTGTGCTATTTTTTTGGTTAGATGTTATAACTTATATTAGTTTATTTTATTATTATTCATAAGTTTCAAGATTTCTTCTGCTTTTATAATTTGGATTATGTGTTAAGTGTTTGTTTATTATATCTGGAAATTATGCTTCAAATTAATTTTTTATAAATTGGAAAATTATAAATTTACCTAGTATAAGAGTTAAGACTGGAATTATTTCTAATGGTTAATGGTAGTAAGTAGAAAAGTTAACCGATCTACTAGTTTTTTGTATTTGTCAAATTAATATTTTAATGAGGTTTTATATCTGGACGATCAATTTTTAACTAAGGAGATTCAAGAATTAAATAAAAGGATTTTCTTACCTATTATTTGGTTAAGTTTACTGTTTTATTATGCAATTCCCATGGCTCATATTATAAAGATAAATATTTGGTTATGCCTCATATGGTTTATACGATAACTAAATATTTTTAAAACTATATGATTAATGTTAATGTGTAGGTAAAATTTGTAGTATTTTATTTCTTTTTGTATTTTAGATGTATTTGTATATGATCAATTTTCTGTACTGATTGTATTCTGCGTGTGAATAGGAGAAGTATTTTAGTTTGATGGAATGAGGGTGCTTATCTTCCTATTTATGTATGTAATTAGAGTAGATTTTGGCGGTTCATATATCGTATGTTAGGAGTTTAGTTCTGTACTCAATGTTAAATGTTTTGAACTCCCGTGTTATCATCGTAACGCTAGTTTTCTATTTAAACTTTCTTTTAATAATTTTTTAAGCATTTTAATTTTAAATTTTTATTGGTGTTGGATTATTTTAGATTTATGAAATATACAATTTTCTATATAAATATATTAGTAATTAATAAAAGCCTTGTGATTTTAAATACTTGATAGTTTGTTGAACTGTAATATCCAAATCATGTTCGAGGTCGCTAGGTAAAGATATTATTCTTTCAGACTCAGTGTTAGTGTCAATGTTTATGACGATTGAATTTGCCTCTCCAACTAAATTTATAATTGAGCTTTCATCAGATGTTGTTACAATAACTGCGGAGCCAGCTTTCACAAGTTCATTAATAATGAAAGCATCGTAGTTAGATGATAGTTTAGTTACACAGCGTCCACCGGGAAATTGATTTAAGCTGGACTGTAATGCGAATGACAAGTATTCTCCTTGCTTCGATTTAGAATCTCTAGAATTAATTATGATAACGAAACCTTGCTTATATCTTGGTGGGTTAGATTCTCTTAAAATTTTAACAACTTCAGGGTAGGAGAACCATTCTGGAATATCACTTCCATTTCTTAAACGTTGCCTTAATTCCGTACCAGATATATTAGCTGTTTTGACCTTAGTAGTATCAATAGTGTCAATTGGAGCATATCTATCTTCTTCAGGCAAGTAAGTAACCATTCTGAAAGGAACGATCTTTATTTTTGAACTTAATTCATCTTCATGAATTGCCAATAATTCTTGAGCATCATATGGACCATAGAAGTCAACACCTTGGGAATTTTTTCCGGGACCTGCATGATCTCTACCAACAATAAAGTGATCAACACCGTAGTTAGTACGGATTAATGCATGCCATAAAGCTTCACGATCTCCACCCATTCTCATTGCTAAAGGTAACAATGAAATAGTAGCTAAACCTTCAGGGTATTTTTTTAATATTTGATCGTACACCTTGACTCTGGTGTGATGGTCAATATCACCGGGTTTTGTTAATCCAACAACTGGGTGAATTAAGATACGACAATCAGCACCAATATCTTTAGCAGCACGAACAGTTAATTCACGGTGAGCTCTATGCATTGGATTTCTAGTTTGAAAAGCAACGACCTTTTGTTGATCCCAACCTAGTTTACTAAATTCGGCTCTTAGTTCAGCAGGAGTCTTACGAAGAGGAACATAATCGTAATGTTTTGGGTAAGCAATACCTTGAATAGAACCACCGATATAATATTCACCAGCGGTTTCAAATAAGTATCTGTTGGCAGGGTGTTCAGGATCACCTCTAAAGACTTTCTTTGCTTCTTCTTCCTTGTTTGGCTTGTAAATAGATTCGATGGTTAAAACAGCTAATGGTTTTTCATCTCTTAAATCTTTTAAGACTACTCTGTCACCAATGCTGAAAGACTTAGAAATGTTTTCATTAACATCTAAGGTGATTGGCATGGGCCATAACAAACCGTTTCCACTTACTTCGTCTTTAACAGAAGTTAATCTCATCTCATCACAAACACTGATGTAGTCAACTTCATTTAAGAAACCAGTTAACGGGGAAAACCCACCGTTTAAAATAAGCTCCAAATCACATAACTGTCTGTCGGTCAAAGTCAAGCTAGGGAAGCCTTCTTGGCTAATTTCTTTTAATAAATCGGCTCTAATAGCTTTGTCACGAATAACTAAATCTTGTAACTTTCCACCGTGTGGCTTTGGAATAGGCATTTTCTTCTTTATTGGTTAACAGAATAACATATTCATCTACATTCTCTTGGGGCCACTTATATAATTTGATGCTAAATCATATAATTCCACGTGATGTTAGGTAATGGGACGGACAATTTCAAGCGGTTGCGAAATTTTTCATCATTGATATTGCGGAAAAAAATAGAATTATTGAAAGTAAGGGAGAAATGATAGGAGAATGTCTAGATAATAAAGTATCATTGAAATCCAAAGTGATTTAAGTGCC
Organism: Schwanniomyces sp. yHRVM31; assembly: GCA_030462985.1. Taxonomy (NCBI): domain Eukaryota; kingdom Fungi; phylum Ascomycota; class Pichiomycetes; order Serinales; family Debaryomycetaceae; genus Schwanniomyces; species Schwanniomyces sp. yHRVM31. Next base: position 15,232 of record JAKVQU010000061.1, read on the forward strand.
AAATGCAAAAGTTTTTTATTCTTCAATCCTGTTTTTGCGACGCACATTTTACATCTGCAGTTTCACTGCTCACTAATGCAGCTTATTAATCGTTCGTAAGTATACATATAGTAGCCCAATAAGCAAACCTACATCAACAAAAATATCATGTTTGTTTGTATTTAACATTATATTGGGTTGCAACATTTGCATTTATATTGTAAATGCATGAAGGTATTGTTCCTCCAATTGATGTGGGGGTTTGGTGGGTGGTTTATGAACGTTCCCTAAATTGACTTTATCATGCGTGTACTGATTGAACTCGAGATTTTGTTTACGGTGTTGCTTTAGTGTCCGGTTAATTGTTATTAAATTCGACCAAACCATGGCTGTACATTTTTCCGAAGCTTACTCAAAAAGTAGCCATAGTCTCATGAAGATTGTATAATGCTAATATTACTACGTCAATTCTGATAATGTCTGAGTTTATTTAGAAGAGCGAAGATGATATTATGATTTTACCCCAGTAATTCCCATGTAAGGTGGAGCAATTTAAATATATGCCGAACCCATCAAAAATTCGGTTCTCAGAAATCCGAACATTCTTAGTAATTTTGGTGAGCCTGGACGACAGTTTGACTCACGAACGATTCTGTCCCCAACATATATATTTATACGTTTTCTTTTCCTTTAATTGAACAAAAATAAACTAAGTTCGTTGATTAACTTATATATATATAATATCTAATAAAATGTCTGCTCCAACGTATGTATTGAATACTTTCTGGTATATCTATAGATGTGATCAGGTTGAAATTTTTGGACCGTGGTATTTTTCACTCTCCCTGACTCTCCGGATTTAGGTATAAATATTTCTATATCCCCCAATTGGAGATTGGATTATTCATTGTACAATGTCCTTGAATAATAATGGAGTAATGAATAGGATTGAGGTTATTAGATCACATTTAAGCTTGAACGAGGTATCAAATCGAACTAATACTAACTCACAACCTAGTGGTGATATTGGTTTAATCGGTTTAGCCGTTATGGGTCAAAATTTGATCTTGAATGCTGCTGACCATGGTTTTACTGTTGTCGCTTACAACAGAACTGTTGCTAAGGTCGATGATTTCTTAAACAACGAAGCTAAGGGTAAATCTATCATTGGTGCTCGTTCTATTGAAGAATTAGTTGCTAACTTAAAGAGACCAAGAAGAATTATCTTATTAGTCAAAGCTGGTAAGCCAGTTGATGCTTTCATCGAACAATTATTACCACACTTAGAAAAGGGTGATATCATTATTGATGGTGGTAATTCTCATTTCCCAGACACTAACCGTCGTTACGAAGACTTGGAAAAGAAGGGTATCTTATTCGTTGGTTCTGGTGTTTCTGGTGGAGAAGAAGGTGCTCGTTACGGTCCTTCTTTGATGCCAGGTGGTCACAAGGATGCTTGGCCACATATCAAGGAAATCTTCCAATCTATTGCTGCTAAGTCTGATGGCGAACCATGTTGTGATTGGGTTGGTGATGCTGGTGCCGGTCATTACGTCAAGATGGTCCACAACGGTATTGAATATGGTGATATGCAATTGATTTGTGAAGCTTATGATTTATTAAAGCGTGTTGGTAAATTCACTAACAAGGAAATTGGTGATGTTTTTGCTCAATGGAACAAGGGTGTTTTAGACTCTTTCTTAATTGAAATCACTAGAGATATCTTATACTACAATGACCCAGCTGACGGTAAGCCATTGTTAGAAAAGATCTTAGATTCTGCTGGTCAAAAGGGTACTGGTAAGTGGACTGCTATCAATGCCTTAGACTTAGGTATGCCAGTCACTTTAATAGGTGAAGCTGTCTTCTCTCGTTGTTTATCTGCTTTAAAGTCTGAAAGAACTAGAGCTGCTGGTTTATTAGCTGGTCCTTCTGTTCAAGGTGAATCTCCAATCACTGACAGAAAGAAGTTTGTTGATGACTTAGAACAAGCTTTATACGCTTCCAAGCTTATCTCTTACGCTCAAGGCTTCATGTTAATCAGAGAAGCTGCTAAGGAATACGGCTGGAAATTAAACAACCCAGCTATCGCTTTAATGTGGAGAGGTGGTTGTATTATCAGATCCGTTTTCTTAGGTGAAATTACCGCTGCTTACAGAAAGAACCCAGACTTAGAAAACTTATTGTTCCACCCATTCTTCAACGATGCTATTACCAAGGCTCAACAAGGTTGGAGATCTACTATTGCTAAGGCTGTAGAATATGGTGTCCCAGTTCCAGCTTTCACCACTGCCTTATCCTTCTACGATGGTTACAGATCTGAAAAGTTACCTGCTAACTTGTTACAAGCTCAAAGAGATTATTTCGGTGCTCACACCTTCCAAGTCTTACCAGGTGAAGAAAATGAAACCTTGAAGAAGGGCGAATGGATTCACATTAACTGGACCGGTAAGGGTGGTAATGTTTCTGCTTCTACTTATGATGCTTAATTGGACTACTTAATGATTAGTAATATTTCATATAGTTAATTAGTATAATATCACAGGAATTTAAAGACAAATTTATTGTATAATTTAGTCTATGATCTAAAACAACATATAAATAGAGAACAAGCAATAACTTAGAAAATATGAACGAACATATAGTGTGTAATATTAATTATATTTTAAGAGGGTCTCTCTTCTTCCATTCTAAAATTAAGTCGTCTTTTGGAAAAATAGTTGCAAAAACTTTAATCTCTTCAGACAATGGAGTAACATGATGAATAAGGTCAGAATACAAAAGGTACTTACCCAACATTCCGGTAAATAACATGAGAACATAGTTCTTACCCAAACATTTGTGTTGACCGGTACCGAAAACAAGAAAGTTACGGTTTTCCATATCGGTAGTAGGATTTTCCCATCTTTCAGGGATAAAAGAATCTGGATCTGGATAAACTTCTGGGTCGTGCAATGCAGGGTATAAAGTAGGAATAATCATAGAACCCTTTGGTGCCGAATAGTCTTTTGTAACCGGGAAAGATTCTTTTACAACATATGGAACCATTAAGACAGGTGGACGGAAACGCAAAGATTCTCTAACAACATTGTAGGTGTACTTCATGCTATTTATTAAATCCAAAGTTAACTCTTTTGAAGGATCATTATTACGAACACGTAATTGTTCTTCTCTAACCTTTTCAACAATATCAGGACGATCAGCCATAATTTGGAATAACCAACAGGCTAAGGAAGAAGAAGCATCTTGGGATGCAAAAAGGAAAGTAAAAATAGCTTCCGATACTTCCTTATTGGAGAACTCACGAATTAATAAGTTTTCTTCAGGATTAGCATTTTTACTATCTCTAGCACCCTTCATTAAATATATCCATTCGTCCATAACACATGTTGGTTGGCCATTGTTTTCATTGATGTGTATCTTAGCCATGGCAGAACATTTTTCAAAAATTTTCATAGTGTCATCAGCGATTTTTTTACCATACCAAGTTTTAGTGTAAGGAATAATAATTGGAAAGTTCACCAATTCCAAAGCAGCAGTAATACGGAAATAGTTATCTGCAATCAACTTAATTTGTTCTTCAGTAATATAATCACCACAGAAAGTTCTTAATGAAAGAGCGCATAACAATTCTCTGAATTCTGGGAAAAATTCTCTTGGACCATCATAGGTAACAAATTTCTCTAAGTAAGTATCCATATATTTTTCTAAGACTGGAATGTAAATTTCCATCGCCTTTTGAGTGAATAAACCATTTAATGATTTACGATAATCAGAATGTGCCTTACCATCCAAGAAGACCCAGTTAGTTGGCCTCAAGATTTTGATTGCTACATCAACAACGCACGGTTTAGCATATTTAGGAGAAGATAAAATCTTTCTAGCTAAGTCTCTATCAGATGCAATAACAACGAATTTGTGGAAAATGGATACACAAGATAATGGACCAGAATCCCATTTCGATTTATATTCTTCAAATTTAGGATCCAAAGATTCCAAGAATGGCCCGATAATGGGCCATATCTTGAAACGAGGACCAGCGATGTTTCCTTTTCTGATCTGGTACATTAATTGATCATAAGATAAACCTAAAACTATTAATGTAACTAGTATTTGAACCCAGCTAAGTCCTCCATAATATGAGATTGCTTTTTGAGCAAAACTTAGGTCATAGTTAACATTATTGCCTATCTCAGCAGTGACGTTCAAACCCATTCTTAAATAGCGAGTGAAGAAAACCAACGAAAATAAACAATTATTTGGAAAAATATTTCATTTTAGATAGTAACTGAATCGCGCAGTATTGTACGAGCTTTTTAAACGATCGTATAATTGGAGTACGACATTCTGACTAATGTCGTAAATTATTTTCTATGTCGTACTGAGATGAGGTATGAATTTTTCAGCTATTTAGTAGTTAAAGAAGCAGTATATTAATAGTACAACTATGGCAAAAAGAAAAGGCTCAAAGGTTGTAGAAAATAAGAGAAAAAAGTTGAAGCAACAGCAAGATGAACAGCTTTCAACTGGTTTGTTTTCAGCTCATGGCAATGATTCAGAAGAAGATGCAAAAAATTGGGACAATGAAGAACAAGATTATGAATTAAAGCCACGTAAGGTAGCTGAGAAAAAGAAAGTTGTGGAAGGCTTACCTATTAAAACTAATGAAGGTATAATAGAAAGAGTTGTTCGAGAAGTTGTCGAAGAAGAACCTGAAGAATTATCAGAAGAAGACGATGAATTTGAGGATGAAAGTAAGAAGATGGATTCTTTACAGGAAGCAGAATCTAAAGATATTATAAATGAAGATGACGAATTAACTCCTAAAGAAAGATTGACTAAAATCAAGGAAGAAGTTGCTGAGTTAGCATCTAAATTAATGGAAGATCCTGAAGAAAATATACAATGTTTGACCAGGCTCAGAAAGATGTCAGAATCTCAAAATTTCGTAACTTGTCAATTGGCTACGATGGCATTAATACCAGTTTTTAAATCATTGGCCCCATCCTATCAAATAAGACCTCTCACTGATACTGAAAAGCGTGAGAAGGTTAGCAAAGAAGTTGCTCGTTTGAGACAATACGAACAAACGTTAGTAACTAATTATATTGCATACGTAGATAATTTAACTAAGCTTGCAAAGTTTTCTTATCTGAATACCCAGAACAATAAAAAGATCTCTGAAGATCAAGTGAAGAGAGGTACTTTAGCTGCTAAGGCGTCATGTGAGCTATGTTTGTCGTCTTTACGTCATTTCAACTACAGGAGTGAGGTTTTTACAATAATCATTCGCCGTCTTAATAAAAAACCTACAAATGAAAATGATTTGGATGTCTTCACGAAATGTATCAGAGTATTAGAAACTTTATTAAAAGATGATGAGGAGAATGGTGATATTTCATACGATATTGCTAGATTATTGTGCAAGTCTATTAGAGATAAGAAGTATAGAGTTGATGAATCTGTTATAAATATATTCTTATCATTATCCTTACTTAAGGATTATGACCCGAACACCGATAAAGACCAACCGAAACAAAAGTTGAAAAAGAAGGATAGAGTTCACTTATCTAAAAAGGAACGTAAAGCACGTAAAGAACGTAAGGAAATCGAGGAAGAAATGCGTAAAGCAGAGCAAGCGATTACTGTAGAGCAGAGAGAGAAATATCAAGCGGATGTATTGAAAATGCTTCTTTCGTTGTATTTGGAAATATTAAAAGCTGGGTCACATACATTAGAAGATGGAAATAATCATGCCACTCATTTAATGGCCTCTGTACTTGAAGGTTTAGCTCGTTACGGTGAAATGTCTAATTTAGATTTATTAGGTGATTTCCTAGAAGTTTTAAGAGAAATTATGACCGACATTATATCAGAGCATTCATTACAACATGATGATAATGAAGAAGAAACAGGGGGTTTATATGATGGTAGGCAAACCAGGACTTTATTATTATGTATTGCAACTTCCTTTGCTTTAGTTTTAAATCATTCTTCTGCTGGTAGATTGCCAATGGCAATTGATTTAACTCATTTCGTTAGTTCATTATATTTAGTTTTAGCTGATGTATCTCTTGATTCGGAGTTGGAGTTTTCTCACAAATCATTAAGATTGGCTGATCCTCTTGGAATATCTAACGTTGCAGATAAACCATCAGTGAATGTTTCAACTAAAGCAGAATTATTATTACGTTGCTTAGATTGCATATTTTTCCGTTCTAAAAACGGAACGCTTCCTAGAGCTACTTCGTTTACTAAAAGGCTCTATATATCCACATTGCATACACCAGAAAAATCATCTTTGGCTATTTTAAAGTTTATTGGTAAATTAGTAAGTAGGTATGGTGAAGGTTTGAAGGGATTATGGAATACTGAAGAAAGAATTAATGGTGAAGGATCTTATATTTTAGGGATTGAAAGAGATGACAGAGAAGTAGAATTAGAAAGATGCGATAGCGGCGCAGCTACACTATGGGAAAGTGTTTTATTAGACAAACACTATTGCCCAATGGTTAGAGATGGTGCCAGATCACTTCTCAAAAATAGTAAGGTTGCTGAAAATAGATAGTTTGTAAATACATACCTATAGAATAAAAACAAACTAAACCGTCTAAAATCTTTGTAGCCTCACACGAATAAAAATTTTGTAGCATGCGTGAGATAAATGACTACTGTATGCCACAAACAAAGTAGCTGTATTTATTTAGAAAAAGGGCTCCATGAGTGTATTAGTCTTAGTAATTACAGGTCTTATAGCTTTTGGTCTTATAATTATTGGAATAGTCTTTAAGTTTGTTCAAGAATCTGATAATAATGAGTATTCATTAATAAGATCTGATAGCATTAGTCCAAGGGACATTCCTCACGAATTTCTTAATGATGAAGAATCTTTAACTCACTTGGCTGAAGAATTTGATTTCACTAATTTATCTCCAGAAGAGCAAGCTTCATATTTGAAAGGACAGGAGTTTACTGTGAAGAACAAACCTAACTTTCAGAATGTTCGGGGTAAGACATTTACTAAAGACGATGATAACTTGATAAGAGAACGAGGAATTAATGCATTCGAATTTGATCAAGAAGCAGATGTTTTACAAGCTCGTTACTTGGTAGCTGATAGGACAGAAATATATTTTCAAAATAATTCAAACCCATATTCCACCTGCACTGCTGTTCTTAACTATCCAATGCCAGTTAAGAATAGAATTCACTCTGAGATAGTTTATTTTGAAGTTAAGATTTTTGAATTCGATAGCCAAGTTAGAAATGCTCACTTTTCAGTTGGATTGGTTACTAAACCTTATCCATCAACCTTCCGTTTACCTGGTTATAATAATTTTTCGATTGGATACGAATCCACCGGTAATTTGAAGATAAACAAACCTTTTCCGACTCCACTTCAGCAACATACTGGTGAGCAGAGTAAATTTAATGCTTTGGTATTGCCACCGTTAGAACAATCTGACGTTGTTGGTTTTGGGTATCACATACCAACTGGTACTATTTTCATCACAAGAAATGGTAAGAAAATAATGGATGTTATGAAGGGTTGCTTTATCGATTTATATCCAGCAGTTGGATGCTTCCTGACAAATGCAAAATTTCAGACAAATATTGGACAACTAGGTTATGTCTGGATTGAAGCTAATGTTAAGAAATACTCTTTTGTTCCAACAAATGAATTTAAAAGACTTGATGGTGAAAGAGGATTAGCTGCTCTTCCAGAATATGGAAATGCACTTAGGAGTACCAATGATAAGCTTTTAGACAAAGGAGAGGAACTACCACCACGCTACCCTGAAGATGAGCTTGACTTTTTTGGTAGATCTGCTAAACAATCTTCTTCTAAGTACCTTGGTATAACTAGTGATGAAAAGACTGAGGATGAGAGTAAGCCAGAAAGGAAGGTTTCACATAGTGAATCTAAGATTACCAGTGATTCAGAAGAAATTATGGACTTGAGAGAAAGGTTATATGAGCAAACTATTGCAAATGATTTAGGTGAAACTACACCTCTTATAAGCAATCAGTCAGAAATATTGCCTCAAATTAGGGATATTAACGACGTTAAACCTGCTGGGGAGAATCTAAAAGCATTAGAACCTATTGATAAAGTAGGTAGCTCTAAAGAAAATACACCATCATCTTCTGTTATGGTTGACAACACAAATTCGATATTAAGTGAAGAAGAGCCATTGCTCAAGTCTACCAATGATAACTCAAATGATGTGTCATCAAATAAGAGTAAGCCAAAGAAAAAGAAGAAATCATCAAAGAAAAAAAATGGTAAAAAGAATAAAAAGAAGTAAATGCCAAATAGATCTATATTTAATTTATATTTAATTCACTCTAATTAATAGTTCATAATTCATATAATTCAAACCTTATTCCCTATTTCTGATATTTTTTAACTTAATAAACAGAGCATAGAGATCTATTCTGATAGATTTCATAACAGGGCTTCCGCATACGAAAGAGAATACTATATCACTAATAGTGGGCAGGATAACAAAAAGCAACATTTCGTTCATGAAAAATGAATATGAGCAAAAAATAATAAAAATAGCGCCGCCCGGTTTCGATCCGGGGACATCAGGGTTATGAGCCCTGCGCGCTTCCACTGCGCCACGGCGCTATTTTTTAATAAAAAGTTATGTAGTTTATATATTATTTCTGTCTGTTTTTCAATTTATCACATGATAAGTATATATTTGCCAAGCTATTCAACCCACTTGGTTGTATACGTAGACTGTAATAATACCCCCATTCCCAATGTCTAGTGATACTGCAAGTTATATTTGGCCATTTTTATTTTCTGACTCAACGAATACCCGATCTCTTATTCTAAATGTCGGTGAATATAAAATAGATTTGTTTAAGAATCGAGAGAATGAGGGATTTACTGGTAACAGATATGATTGGGCTTCCTTAGCATTAGTTTTCTTGAACGAAAGACTTCCAAAATTTAAGGAAATTATTAAATTTGACCCTGAAGTAGATATGTTTGTTGCATATTCTACAAATAAAGAAGCTGTAGAAGAATTCATGATCGGTTTAAGTAATTGCAAATAGTTTGGATCAAATTTCTTCTGTCCGTCATATTTTAAATATTATGCTCCTCAAAATTCTGTTTATTAAATTTATTAAATAACGTCTTTAATAGTAGTTCTTTTTTTTAAGCAGTCTAAATATTATGACACTTTTTTGCAACATGTTAAGCGAAGAAGATAGATGTAACATTTTTTTTTGTTTCAGTGAAGAAGACCTAGTATTAGAATTTCTATCCTGTGCAAAGTAGTCATTTTATTACGGGGAATATTATGCTTTACTTTTATTTTGGTACTTGAATTTAAAAACTTAAAAATTTTTAACAAATTAATTTAAATAATAAAAAAAAAATAAATTACTCTCCTTATTTTGTAAGTAAAATTATTATTGTTATATAGTTTTATATGTACAGAACTTATAATACATTCTTTGATTTATATATTTTTCACAGTTTCAGTGATTTTCTTTTATGCTTTGACACCCCGTTGACTCTTATTCCCTTTATGGTTAAACCCGTCTCTTCTATCGGGAACTTTCTTGGCCTCCCTCTTTTATCCTTCTTTAATAATAATTCTTGTACAGCATCGTCCTCCAACGTTCTCATATAAGTAGGCTTATCATAAAACTTAGATAAAACGCTATCATGTTTAGATATTTGAGTTTTTGAATTCACATCACTGCTAATATGATTAGGAATTGATTCCTTCAATGCCTTATTTAAATGTTTATAATTTGGATGTGATGAATCAATATATTCATTAGTTGTGGGATCGAATATTAATTTTTTGGGGCGACCTCTTTTCTTCTTCAATGATTGAGGCTGAATTTGAGAAATTGAAGCTAGAGAAGATTCAGACACCTCAGAATTAATTTTATGCAAATGGAAGTGAAGGGGAACCTGAGTTGCGGCTTTGGTTGATTCTATTGATGGTTGCAAAATATTGGACAATGGAGGTGAGTTAGAGATATTTGTTGTTGCTGAATTGATGGCCTGTATTTGTTGCAGATGAAATTTATGATCATTCACCGAAACTGCAGTCAAATTGATGTCATGATGTCGTTGAAGGGTATGATAAGGTTGCAAATGCGGCGTACGTTGATATTGATAGTGATACTGATTTAAAATATTGGAGTTGCCTTCTGGATTGTAATGTCGTACTTCTTCATTTATATGTGGTAAGAGAACACTTGCTGGAGGCTTAAAGTCCGATATTGGTGATATTCTGGAATTTATTTGTGGTGTTGGTGTCAATACATGTGCAATTCTAGTACGATTATCCATATCATTCTTTCCAATAACATTCTGGGAGGAGGCTATTATACCCGATATACTACGTAGATTATTATTTTTCAGATTATCTTCTCTACTATTGTAACCTGATGTGGGGAGATACATATTCTCTTCAGCATTTACTAAACCCAACACACAATTTTTCCGGTAAAGTATTATATTTTGAAAGTACCACAAATAAATATTCAAGATTATTTAAATCAACCAAACTTTCTTCTATAACCTAATTATCGTGTTTATGTCGATATCCTTTTGCAACTGTCCTTCTATATCTTGAAAAGTGAAAAATAAAAAAGAACAGATGAGATGCCTTCTATATGCAGGTATTTTCTCTTACGATCTAAATGATAAGTTAGATCTAGCCCATTAGATTAATAGTTGATATCATGTATTTATTTCATTAATGAATTTTCGTATCTATTATATGTAAGAAAATGGAATCTAATTAGAAATGATAAGTTCATTAGCTGGAATTTGAGAAAGTAACGACTTTTCAAAACTGCTGACGAAATCCATAGCATCAAACAATCTTTCATCGAATTTAATGTTAAACTCGACATTAACAGTACCTATGTTACTATTACAATCTGATTGTGGAGCTGAGGATAAACCTAATAATTCATCAAAGGCGTCAAGAGGAGCAGGTTTGGAAGCCTCATTAAAAAAATTGTAGTTAATCTTTGAAACTTCAAACCTACTCTTAGTAACTGAAGGTGTAATCAAATCATCAAATAAATCCTTTTCAACGCTAAGTGAAGCAGAAGGGGAATTAGCAAATTCTGGAAATCTAGAGGCATATGAAATCCTGATTGCAGATTGAATAGATTTTTCAAAGGCATATTGGAACTTTTCCTCTGAAATTTCCTCACCCAATTGAGAAGTTAATCTAACATTTATAATATTTGTAGGCTTTGTTGGTTCAACTTTATCTTGCTTGGTAGTTTCTTCCTTCTTTGGTGCTGCAAGTACTATATTTGATAAATCTAACCTAGATTTATTGTTAACGTATTCAGAAACTTTAACGATAGAATCTTTACTAAGCTTTCCTAAATAAGATAATACATCCCATCTCATTAATCTACCTTTAGCACCTGAAGCTGGTATTTTTTCTAAAGCTTCTTCTGCTGAAATATCGTTTTGATGTAATAACAATTCGACAGATGGTAACAACTTTTGTTTTGTATTAGCTTTTACAAATATATCTGAAGATGCTGATGACTGAGATGAAGCACGAATGTCATGTTGTTTTTCTGGTTCTTGGGCAGGAGTTCTTTTTGATTCTGGCGCCTTTTCTTTGGGTTCTTCTTTTGGCTCTTCTTTTGGGGCATTTTCCTTTTCTAAAGATGGCTTTTCCAAAGACTTTAAATCATCTCCTTCTTCAGCCAAAAATGCAATTGGCTTACCTACTGGAATACCTTTGGCACCTTCTTCGACTAAAATTTCCCACATAATACCATCATCTTGGGCTTCAACATCAATGGTAGCCTTATCAGTTTCTACTTCTAACAAAACATCGCCAGATGAGAAACTTTCACCAGTCTTGTATTTCCAGGACACAATACCCCCTTCAGTCATGGTTGGTGACATTGCAGGCATTCTAAAGATGGAACCATTGCTTAAGGCGATTGTCTTGTGTAATTTTCTAGTTGAATATTTGATGGTATTACCAATTAATGGCTTGATTGAACGAGCTGTGATCATCTTCTATTCTATAGTACCTTCTGCAAACGTTACGTAGCCTATTTAAACTTTTCTTCCTTCATTAAACACTAAACGGACTAACAGTACCGAGCGAAATCAATATCGGGTGCGACATTTCCGCTGAGATTTCGAGACATTTATAAATGTCGCATACTAATCTCTAACCTACATATAAAATAGCGACAAAAATGGTTATATGTCGTATGTAAATGTCGTAGAAACACCCGGATATTATTTAGCACTTTGATGCAATTTATATCATCTAAAACTTCTCCGGGGCGTTTATATATTTCATAAATTTGATATTTCTATTCAAATTTTACAGACTTAAGCTTTGTTAGGTAAAGGAAATCTACCTGAATAAGTTTTACCTATCCAGACCATCTTCAGGAGTATAATCGTTTGAGGAAACCGTATCAACAAACGAATAACTAATACTTTAAGTCTAGACGCGGCCTGACTCACAAGAACAAGACATTTTCATTTACGTCGAAGGAGATTGCATAAAAAAAGATATCAGAAGAGGAATAAATATGTCAAGTATAAGTGCTATTAATTCTGTACGAAATAAAACGGCCACATTCATAGGAGTCTTGAAAAAATACGCTAGGTTTGTTGGACCTGGATTAATGGTTTCTGTTGCCTATATGGACCCAGGGAACTATTCTACTGCAGTTGCTGCTGGCTCAGCGTATAAGTACAATTTGTTATTCCTGATTTTGTTGTCAAATTGCCTTGCAATATTCTTACAATCATTAGCATCAAAATTAGGCGCAGTTACGGGATTAGACTTAGCAGCTAACTGTAGAGCAAACTTATCCCCAAGAATGAACATTATAACATATATTTTAGCAGAAATTGCAATCATTGCTACTGATTTGGCGGAAGTTGTTGGAACAGCTATTTCATTGAACATTTTATTTGGATTACCATTAGTTGTAGGCGTCATTTTAACAGTAGTGGATGTTCTAATTGTGCTCATGGCATATAGACCTAACGGCCCTTTATTATTTTTGAGAATATTTGAACTGTTTGTCTCGCTTTTAGTGGCAGCTACAGTGGTTTGTTTTGGTATTGAATTATACCAAGTATCGCATGACTCCACTATTAATTTCTCCACTATTGAAGTATTGAAAGGATTCTTACCAAATTCAAGTGTCGTAGATATGAGTGAAAGAGTTGGAGGTAATGGTCTTTTCTTGAGTTTAGCTATTTTAGGTGCAACTGTCATGCCCCATTCTTTATACCTTGGTTCTGGTTTAGTTCAAGCTAGATTAAAAGATTTTGATATCAAAAATGGATATTATAGACATGAACTGGTACTGGACTATTCCGAAAATAATGATGTTAACTCTAACTCTTTGAACCAAGTAGATGGCGATGAAGGAGAATATCAAAAGCCAAATAATAAGAAGGCTGATAATCTTGACAGCGATAGCTATTATAGACCATCTATTCATGCTATCAAGGACACGTTAACTTATACTTTAGTTGAGTTGATCATATCTTTATTTACAGTTGCGTTATTTGTTAATGCTGCAATATTAATTGTGGCAGGTGCTACTTTAAACCAATCTTATGAGCATGATCAGAGAGATGGTTATGATTCTGCATCAGATGATGATGAAGATGATCATTTTGAAAGTGCCGATCTATTTACTATTTACAATTTACTTTCTAGTCATTTATCACCTACTGCAGGATTTTTGTTTGCATTAGCATTACTCTTTTCTGGTCAAAGTGCTGGTATAGTTTGCACATTAGCTGGCCAAATGATCCTGGAAGGGTTCTTGCTGTGGTCTCTTCCACCAGTCACAAGAAGATTGATCACTAGAGGCTTGGCTATAGTCCCATGCTTGGGTGTAGCCCTCTTTGCCGGTCGTGAGGGATTAGCTAGAATTTTAAACGGAAGTCAAGTTATTTTATCTCTTTTATTGCCTTTTGTGAGTGCTCCATTAATTATTTTCACCTGCTCAAAGAAGATAATGAAAGTTCCATTATTTGAACGTGATATGGGTGAAGTTGATATAATATTTGATGAAGCAGATACATTTATGACATCAGAAGAACTTCTTCAACCTATTAGTTCTACTGAACCATGTCCATTTAAGAGTACACAACCTGCAATCAAGTTACAAGATTTAAGAAATTCCTATCCATGTTCGGGTTGGGATGAAGATGATTTTAATGTCAGCGAAGAACAGCATAGATTAGTTCCTCAAAATACTATTATTCTGTCATCAAATGATTCCATGGAGTATGGACGCCAGAGAAGTCGCTCTGTGAACAGCTCCAGTACAGTTGTAAACCCAGAGATTAACAAGAACAAAATAATTGGATTTAAGGATTTGAGCAATGGACGTGTTACATCCATTGTTGCGATTGTTACTTGGGGATTTATTACATGTCTAAACATTTTTTTGATTGGTAGTTGGCTTTTAGGATATGAAGTCCCATTTTAGTTTAGACAATCATACCTTTTATAATTCTTTACCATTATAATTTCGTAGTTCAGGATTAGTATTAATAGACATATTCAATAAAACTTTAGTAGTTTAAAAAAAAGTAGTTGATTTATAGAGCTAAAGATCTATCCTGCATACCAAACTAAACTATCGACATTAAAAATAGCGAAAATAACGAATTTTAAATGTGAATTTATCAGTAACAGCCATGGCCAAGAAGACCAATATCGATTGCTTTATTGAATCATCCTCAAAGCTTTTAGAGGCGTTTCCTTCTACTACAGCTTTAACTATAACATATGCAAATGAACTTAAAAAACAAAAAAAGAAAGGTAAAGTCAGTAAAGAACAAGACAATAAAAAAGCTAGTAATTCAGTAAGCTTCAAATGTTATGAACCACAATCAGGAAGATGTTTAAAGTACAAGACATACAAAATAAAGGAATTATCTAGACTTTTAACATTTGTTGGTCCTAGAGGGGTTAGCATTAATAAAATTGTAAAGAAACCAATTGAGGATGAAGAAACAAAATCAGACAAGAATATGTCTAGCTATCACGAGGTTGCTGAAAATACCCCGGGATTAGCAAGCATTATGAGTAATACAAAATTCGAAGATAACGAAATTATTAGTGGAATTGAACTGAAAGCAGAAACACCAGCAGTTGAAGATGCTAGCGCGGAGATCATTAATACTGCCTCAACAACTTCAAGCTCTAAAAATAAGAAGAAGAAGAAAAAGGGTAAGAAGTAAAGTATTAGTCGTAAAATAAGATATGTATTATAATTAATAACAAACACGTTCTACACTATAATTGTAAAGAAAATGAAATAAATATAAATTATTAGTTCATGACTATACCACCTCACCATCTCAATGATGGCCACTAGTCATTTGAAGTAAATTAAAGCAGTAACCTATTAGTGTAATATAAACAATTAAAACCTGTAATCAAGTCGAGGATGTAGAAACAAAGAAAATAGTTAGACAAAAAAATTCGATAAAGTTTAATTTCAAGATTCAAAAGCATGCCTAAGACAATTAATATCTAAATAAACTTTTGAATTTCGAAATTAATCCCTCCCTTCTTCCAGGACTTTTTACTTCTGGCAGTTCTACTTTGTTACCAGTGTCAGCCAGATGTGGAAAAGCTCCTGGGACTCTAAGACCCTTACCGTGGTCTTTAATAGGCGAGCTTGATTTAGAGTCAGTCTTGGGATTTCCTAGTGAAGTTTTCTTGAACTTCGAAGAAGATGGGATAACTGAGTTTGCAGCTGAGGTAGTAGGGGTATTATATTGATCATCTATTTCATCTTCAATATCTGGAATCTCATACCTCTCCTTTGACAGAACAAAGTCATCTTCATCATCATCATCCTCTTCATCATAGTTATCATCTAATTCCTCCATCTCCTCATCGATGTTGTTAACATGGGTATCCGGAATTGAAACAGCTGCAAATGATGAGGTTGAAGTTAATACTTGACTTAAATCCTTATCTTCATCATTCTCAGTCCTCTTCACAGGAACAATCTCAGGCTCTTCATCTTCAGGCATTGCAATCTCCGTTTCTTCTTCTTCCGAAGCTGGTGATTCAGAACTCACAATTTCAGGCTCCTCTGTTTCAGTAATAATTTCAGCTTCGGGAGCAACAGATTCAGCTTCGGGAGCAACAGATTCAGCTTCGGGAGCAACAGATTCAGCTTGAGGAGTAACAACAGCTTCGTCTTCAGGAACAGCTTCAGTTTCAGGAATAGCTTCAGTTTCAGGAACAGCTTCCGCTTCAGGAACAACATTTTCTAGGGTTTCAACTTGCTTATTGATACCACAGGCTTCAAGATTTTCAGACTGTTCACTTTCTCCTTCGAGGGCAGTATCAACAATATTACTTTCAATGTTATTGTCATGTTCAAATTCCTTGACCGTGATAAGCTCATTAGCATGGACAACGTTGTTTTCGATGCCACTACCATCCATTTGGATCTTATAGTCACCAGAAACCTTCCATTCATTGTCGTTGATGATGAACTTGAAAATTAGATCTTGTTTTTCGTGGACCTTGATATTTCCTGAAAACCCATCTGCTTCCTTCACCAACAAATCAGTAGTTCTTTGCCAATTATCAAAATTTCCGGTGATCTGAACCTTATCGACACCTGCATCTGTATTGGGCCTTTAATGTGTTAGTATAATGATTGGATTGAATACCAGATTTCCTCAGATGAACATGGCAGCCATCATGATGAGATGAGAGTTGTGGTAAAATCAGAATCGTATACTTGCCATTTAAAATGATACGTGTAGTAAGTCATATTGGACGAAATATACCTTATTGAGTTAATTTCGTAATATAGTGACTGATAATAAATTATATGCTATACAAACAAATGATTGATTCAAACAAAAAAAAAAACCCTTAATTCCTGATATGTGTGAAAAACACCATTGGTACCTAGATTTGGCTGTAAAATCTGATCTATGGTTACCCGGCGCAATAGATAGGGATCGCGACGCCGCCGACATCAAATACGAGCTAACACTCGAAAGTATAAACGAGGAAAGGCGGGACTAATTTGGAGTGAGGACATAAGAGTTGAAAATCTTGCAGGTTATTTTTGGAACGGACCGGAAGATGAGGATACGCAGAAAAGGTTAAAGAACAAACTCAAGAAGTAGAACGCAAAACGCAAAACGCAAAACGCAAAACGCAAAACGCAAAAACGCAAAAACTCCAAAGTTACCACGACAAAAAGATTGGATAAAACAAGCCGCAAATACAAGGAAAAAAGAACCATCGCAACACGCCAATAGTCATGATCCCTAACAGAGAAAAACACCCCATTCTTGCCAACAGAAATTATATGCATTACCTACCTGAACATTCTACCTAATTATTAAAATTTTCGACCTGTGATAACGTGAACGACCTAAGATATGTGGCGTGTGTATGTGATTATTCATTATTTGTTATTATTATTCCTTTGTAATTACATCATGCACCGAATGGAGTAGTTGACCTGAGTGCTAGTGTGCTGGCCTTTGTAATACTGCATAATGCGGCACACAATGGACAATTTATTTTATATTACAACCTTGAAATATTTACGACTAGAACTAATACAAAATATTTCCACAGTGCCAGTTTCTAGACTTACATATAGCCAAGATATCCGTACCATAGAGAAAATCTCATTTGAAAACATTTTAATGCCGTGTTGACTCAGAGTCAATAGAAAACATTAAATAACAACATTAAAAGAAAAATATCTAGACTGCACCCCAAATGTCGCATTACATTTTTCCTCACTAGAGCTCTATCCCATAACCACTACTAACATTAACGCACCAAACAAGCATACATATCTTTTTCTAAAATACACCACAGACGAAAATTCCTTATCGACAACATTACTCATGCTCCTTTTTAAATTATCATCTAAGAGCTTTATAATTATCGAATTGTATGCATTGAATGGATGGTGCAATACTATTCCAACCCACCACAATGTGCATCTTCTCAGTGGCTGCAATTGTCGTTTGCCATTTCTCATTTTGCCAGCAAAGCCAACAAGTCCACCGCGGAAATTTTTCAAATTTATGCTTACATCTTGCTGACGTAATACATGCGATACCACAAAATATTAGAGAACACCTGTTTATATGATTAATTTTCGTAAGCTATCAACAAACTAGGGTTTTTATAAGTCATAGTGGTGTTTCTTGGCCAGCGAAAGGTAGAGATAAGACATTATAAGCTAAAGCAAATTCCATGGCCAAAAAAACTGTCAAAAAGTCGCAATTGAAGGCATCTAGCAGTGCTATCGACGCTGATCAATGTGGTTGGACCGCTGAGCTGGTAGATGATCAGCAGTATGGTGAAGGTGTTGCACGGGAGTACTTGATCACCACCCCATCGCTTAAAGTGGTACAGAGCCGTAAGATAACCACCAAGGAAACGGGATTGATAGCAGTTCTTTTAATAACCGCTTTATTTGTGAGATGTCGTGATTTAGATGCTCCCAACTCCGTGGTGTTCGATGAGGTTCATTTTGGAGGATTTGCGGCTAAATACGCTAAAAGCAAGTTCTTCATGGATGTTCATCCACCATTGGCTAAGATGATGTTTGCTGCGGTTTCAATTCTTGGTGGTTTTACTGGGGACTTCACCTTTGAGAAGATCGGTGATGTTTATCCAGAAACTGTTCCATACGTGCTTATGAGAGCATTTCCAGCTCTCTTGAGTGTAGGTACTGTATTATTGTGCTACTTGACCTTGAGAAATTCTGGGGTCAGACCATTGGTTTCATTTATCACCGCTGGTCTTTTAGTGGTGGAAAATTCACAAGTTACTCTTTCCAGATACATCTTGTTGGACTCTCCGTTAATGTTTTTCATTGCTTCAGCTATATATACATTTAAAAAGTTTGAAAACCAAATTCCATTTACTCTTAATTGGTTCAGAAGTTTGGTTGCTTGTGGTATAGCCTTAGGATTGGCTCTCAGTTCCAAATGGGTTGGTTTATTCACAGTAGCATGGGTTGGTATTGGATGTCTCTATCAAATGTGGTTTATTATTGGTGATTTGTCTGTGAGCTCCAAAAAGGTTTTCCAACACTTTCTTTTCAGAGGAGTTATTCTATTAGGTATTCCAATCGCTTTGTACATCACTTTCTTTGCTATACACTTCCAATTATTAGTGAATGAAGATGATGGAAGTGCCTTTATGTCAAGTGCATTTAGAAGTACATTAAATGGAAATAAGGTCCCTCAGAATCTTCTTGCTCCAGTTGGTCTTGGATCTGTGGTAAGTATTCGTCATGTGGATACATTTGGTGGTTATTTACACTCCCACAACCACTTCTATGAAACTGGATCCAAGCAGCAACAAATTACCTTATACCCACACATCGATACCAATAATGACTGGCGTATCGAACCATATAACGATACCATTCCTGAAACCTTTGTTCCATTGGAAGATGGTATGAAGATTAGATTAGTCCATGTCAACACCAACAGAAGATTGCACTCTCATGATGAAAAACCACCAGTAAGTGAAAGAGACTGGCAAAAGGAAGCATCATGTTATGGCTTCGATGGTTTCGAAGGTGACGCTAATGATGATTTTGTTTTTGAAATTGTTGATTATAGATCAGCTGAAGGTGAAGCTCAGAAAAAAGTTAGAGCTCTCGAGACGGTATTCAGATTAAGACATGCCATGACTGGAGGTTATTTATTTTCTAGTGAGGTTAAATTGCCTTCTTGGGGGTTCGAACAACAAGAAGTCACCACTGCCAGCCAAGGTCTTAGACCATTGACTCATTGGCAAATTGAATCTAATAGAAACGACCTTATACCAGAAGAAGAAAGAGAATACATTAATTACCCAGTTCCTTCATTAATTCAAAAATTAGTTGAATTACACAAGAGGATGTGGAAGATCAATCAAGGTTTAACTGAACACCATCACTGGCAATCAGACCCATCTTCATGGCCAGTATTATTGAGAGGTATTAACTACTGGGTAAGGGACCATACTCAAGTATACTTATTAGGTAATGCTGTTGTTTGGTGGGCAAGTTCCATTGCAATTGTCATATTCATTGTTCACGCTGTTTTCTCAGTATTCAGATGGCAATTGGGTGCACAAGTTTCTTCCGACAAGAATGTTTATAACTTTAACCAACAAGCTTTCTCATATGTCGTTGGTTGGATATTACACTACATTCCATTCTTCTTAATGGGTAGACAATTATTCTTGCACCACTACGTCCCAGCTGCATACTTTGGATTGTTAACCTTGGGCCACATATTTGAAGTTTTAGTAGGATACATTGCAGCTAAGTATGTTATTTTGAGAAAGTTATCTTATGGAGCCTTATTCGCCTTCCTTGGTGCTAGTGTTGTGTTCTTCGTGATCTATTCTCCATTAATCTATGCCAAACCATGGACTTCTGACAAATGCCATTCTTCTAAGTTAGTCAGCACTTGGGATTTTGATTGTAGTGCTTTTTTCAAGAATATTGAAGACTATAAGAGTTTCCAATCCTCTGCTGTTTCTAGCACTGACTCTGCACTTCAACCATCTGCTACCGAACAAAAGGAAGCTGTTGAAACCAAATATGTTCCAGAAGAAGAAACTATCGAAAATGTCGAGGAGCTTCAATCTAAAGCCAAAGAAGGTTCAGAACCAGAACCTGTTCATATTGAAGAACTTGTTCCTCCAGTAGTTGGTGAACTCGAAGGTACGAAAAAAGAGTAAGCATATATATATAAGTATATATTTCTATATGTCATTTTATATAGTACGGTGTAATAACAATCTATGAATCTTGATGTATATTTTTAATAGATACAAGAATTAAAAAAAACTTGACATATTAACGAACTTGAGAATATAAGTTTATTTTCACTTTATCTAGTTAATTATTCAAATGGAACATAAACGAAGTCCCTTAGTAGTAAGTGCAATTCGTACATTTTCCTATTCATCGCCAGAGGCACCCACTTTAATTTGGTGGGGGTGAAGTATTTCGATCTTTACGGAGAAGAACCAAGTGCCATAGAGCAGATGTACGCCATATTTTCCAACAACTTACGACTTGACGACGATGGAAATGTAATGAATGCCAGACATTCAGAATTGAGAGCCACAGAGTACTTGGAGAGTTATTGTTTAGATAATTATGTTGTAGATCCTCCAATTGAAGACTGGGAAGTTAATTTACCATGAATCATTCTTTTCTGGATTAAAAGACATATTTTTATAATTACTAGTTAATATATAGTTAATACTAAATTCATTAGGAGCTCAGAGGTATTGTACTTCTATTTATTAATGAAGAGCTTTTTTTGAATTGAAGATATATAAGAGCTTCAGGGCAACTTGGAATTCTACAACATCACTGAAATCTCAAGCAACAGCCAAATACAAAATATTAGAATTTATAACAAATATCTTCAAAAGAATCTATAAGTCTTTAGAATTTATTAGTAGACGTCTATATTCTTTTAACAGATAATTCAGCATGTTTAGAAGAATTAGTCAAGAATTGCACCATTTCAAAATCTGCAAAAAATAATAATATAGGAATAAAATAATCATATATTGACTATAATTGGCTGTTTGGTGCCTTTAGATATTTTTTTCTATTTTTAAAGGTTTTAACTGCTATTATGGTAAACTATTTTAACTGTATTAATATAGGATAATAAATATATTCACAAATTTTTACCAAAAAAAAACGAAGTGAACATTAATTTTTAACTATAACTATGTCAAGCTATCAATTGCCTTATTTGACATAATAAATATCTTTGAATAGTTTGTTTTGCCAACTTTTCATGTACTCCACATAATATTTGGTACTTTAAGCTCAAAAGAACTACATAAAAAAGCAAAAAAAATCAAATTTTTTTTAAATATTTTTTAGTATACAGCTTTATATATCCCATATAACTCAAAAATAATAAAAGACCCTAATAACCCCCCCATGTGTTAAGTTATAATATAGTCTTTTATTTGCACCTATCTTTCAGGTTTTGTGTAACAAATCATTTTGATGATGTTTAAACTTTACAGCGATTAATGGCTATGATTAATTATAATCCGACGTTCTCCATACCAGTAGTCAATTTCTAGTAAATGAATATGACAGAGGTAGAGAAAAATTGCCGTATATGCCGTGGAGAAGGCAACGAAGCTCAACCGCTTCTTCATCCTTGTAAATGTCGAGGATCTATTAAATATATCCATCAGGATTGCTTGATGGAATGGCTTAAACATTCAAATAAATCCACGAAACAATGTGATATCTGTAATACGCCCTACAAATTTAAGACAATATATGACCCAGCTATGCCTGAAAGAATGCCGTTGAATTATGTGTGGGAAATGCTACAAGAATTGATCAAGACCACCGCCATCAAGAGCTTATCTATCTTTCTTTATATCACATGTATTATTATCCAAGTACCTTTATACTGGAAGTTCATGGGAAGAATATATACCTGGTCAATAGATGGCAAACTCCCAGCTGCAAGTAATAGTTTCGTTGAAGCGTTGTTATTTGGTGGAGTAGACTTCAGTGAATACGATGGTTCTAGTAATCCCACAAGGCTCTTTCTTTTCAAATTGAACAAGTTTTTCTCCCATACATATTTTAGTGGATTCCGTTATATTGCTATATTTATTATAGTCCACATTGCCTTGTTTGTTGAACATGAGTGGGTGGTAAGAGATGAAGGTTATTCAAAGCTTTTAATGAAAAAGCTTGGAAAAGAACCAAGAACCAAGTTAGTGGATATATTACAGCAAACTCTTCAAGGATTAAGAAATGAAGGAGCACAGGGTGATGTAGATGCAAATGCAAATTTGCATAGATTGGAACTGCTTGCGAGGGCAATTAATGACTTGCAGGATCAACCTAATCATCTTCGTAATGAAGAAGCTTTGAGACGTGCTATTGAAGAGGGAGGTGCTATTGATGATGATAACGATGAACTTAACTTAAACATTAACAATTCCAGCAATGAGTCTTCTGACGTTGAGAGTGATAACGATGGCCAGAGAAGGACTATTTTCTTACGCCCAGAAAATATGTACAGGGGAAACGAACAATTTGGAAATGGTGACGTACGTCGTTTGGCAAATAATGACGAGGAATTTGGAAATAATAGAGAATTTGATAATAGAGCCGATATTGACATTCCATTGAACCCACATACTCAAATACCCCAACCAGAAGCAGAACAACCTCAGGATGCTGATCCAGAACCACCAATTCAACCAGTTCAAGCACCAGTTCCTAATAGAGCCAATCAAAATAATTTTGTTGATGATTTCAACGCCAATGATTTTGATCTGGATGAGGAAGCAGAAGACGATGTCGCTAATAATGTAGGAAATGGAGATCTTCTTGACTTCTTAGGAATTAAATTAAACTTATCAGAACCGATATTCATACTGTTGCTATGTGACGTGGTAATTTCCGTTTATCTATTCGTGATTTATTTAATCCCCCATATGATTGGTAATTTTATTGCTTCCATTATCGGCTGGAGTATGGTTATTTTTAATAGAACCATAATAAGCCCTACGATTTCTTACTTGAAATTAAACGCCTTTACAAACAAATTATTAAATGACGATAGTATTTTATTCGATAGTGGAAATGCATTTGTGGATTTTTCTATATTATCAATTTCTGAGTACATCGTGAAACCTTTTATTCTGACTTTCAGTCACTTGTTTATAGATAGTCAACCACCCCAACCTACTTTAGTGGAAAGGATCCTTTTATTAACCTTGGGTTATGGTTTGATATCGTTTTGTATCTATAAAGTGATGAATATCTTAACCAGCAACAACAAGCCAGTTTTGGGAACTCCAAGAAAGGTGTATAAAATACTTTTCGAAATAGCTTCGACTGCAAAGGTTTTCTTGATTTTTTCAATTGAAATTTTCTTTTTCCCAGTTTATTGTGGATGGTTACTTGATTTCTGTGTGGCACCACTTTTGTTGGAGAGGTTTACTAAGACTTTACCAAACAATGCAACAACTTTTGTATTATTCTATTCTTCAACTATTGATGTTTTGAAGATTAATTACATTCGTATTGTTTTGTACTGGGCTTCTGGTACCCTCTATATGTTGTTCTTTGCATTATTTGTGGGTATGATCAGAGGTAAGATCTTACGTCCTGGTGTATTATTCTTCATCAGATCCCCAGATGATCCAAATGCCAGATTAATCCATGATGCATTAGTTAAACCATTGATGTTACAATTGTCAAGAATTTATTTAAGCGCAAAGGTTTATACTGGATTTGTATTAATCGGTATCGGTGGTGTTACTTGGGGTCTTAGATATTTGGTTACCCCTGCAAATGTCACCTACAATGTAATGTTGCCATTACAAATATATTCCATTAATTCAGTAATTATCAGTTCCCTAGTTGTTGCTGAATTATTATATAATAAAGCACTTCTTACCAAGTACTGTTTATTATACTGGACTAGAGTATTTGAAATATCTACCCATAAGTTAAGGTTATCACATTTCATTTTGGGTAAACCTATATCTCAAGAACGTGGATATATCAAATACAGAAATATTTTCCACAGTATTTTAGGGACATCCCAGCCTGACTATTCTAGACCAGTCACTTCTAAGGATGCAGTAAGAATTTTTGAAGAGAATCCATCTGTAAATGCGTGCTTTATTCCAGACGGAAACTTTATAAGAGCCCCAGATAATGATACCGTATCAAGAAAGTTCATTAAAAAGCTCTTTGTAAATGTGACCAAGGATGATAAATTATTATCATTGAATGAAGTTAAAAATGAAAGATATGATTATGAATCTGACTCTACTGATGATGAGCTCAATGATGATAATGCTTATACAATTGTGTACACTCCGCCAAATTTTAAATTAAGATGCTTCTCTCTAGTTGGTATGTTATGGGTATTTTCAGTTATTCTAATTCTTTCCATTATAATGGTCAGTTTATTAGTTGGAAGACCAGTTGTGAAAGCAGTTGCAATTGTTTCAGAATCACTTGATAGCTTTGAGTTGTACTACGAGGTTAAAAAGGCAATTGAATTAAATGCAATTCCTTTTGATTGGAAGTTGGCAGACTTGTCTTCCATTTTCCTTGGTGTTAAGTTTCAACTTGCATTATTGCAGTATCTTGACAGAAAGTGGTCTTTAGGTCCTAATAATGCTGGGGTTAATGAAGTTAATGGCCAACAAAACGCTAATGAAGGAGGTGTTTTTGCTTTGGGTAGAAACATAGCTCCACATTTAAGATTTAGAGTGCTTACAGTTTTTATGTTTTATTTATTCTCATCACTCTTATGGGTCGCTTGGTCATTGTCAGTTCATAAACTATGTATTGATTTCCCATTGAGACTCTACACTAACCAACCATTTGAAACGAATAATAATATCTATGTCGATTTCTTGGTTACCAAATATTCGATTGTTCTTCATTTTATCATTTCATTCTGGACTATGATACCAACTTTCTTCTATTTCCCATATGATTTAAGAAATGGTATAGAAAATGATACTAGAATAAGAGAATATCTTTGGAAATCCGGATTGATGTCAAGTTTGATAAATTATGGTCTCCTACACCTTCCTGCTTGTGTCATTGTTTTCTTAAGACGTAAGGGCCTCAGCATAAGTAATATAGAAAACGACGATGTCTATGTTTGGGCTTTCCAATTATTGATCTTCATCACTATAAAACTTGTCATTGGAGCTTACGGCTTATTCAAAAAAATCAGCGAGCAAGTCAAGACAGAAAAATATGTTAAGGGAAGTGCCATTGAAAACCTTGATGACAGCGATGAAGACTAAACACTAATACCAAAAAACTATTGAAACATAAATCTTGTATATTTTAAATCATATAAACATTATATATATAATGGACGAGGTCGTAATTAATCATTCATCATCATTAGTTCTTAAGGTAACATTACCAGTAACTTTCCGCTTTTTCTTTTTAGTTTCCTTTCCTTCCTTCTCTTGCTTACCTGGATTATCTTCATCAATTTCTAACCCGTTTTCATTATAATTAGAATTCTTCTCTTCAAACATCTTCTTAGCCTTTTCAATTTTAGAACTTTGCTCCAAGATATAGAGGAATCTGGATAACTTTAAAGGATCATTTCTTAGAGCAAATGGTATATCATCTATTTTTATTCTAGATCTACCTTGAGACTTAGAATATTGAAGTGTTTTATGGCAAAGATCCATCAAGTATTCAATCAAGATTTCTTCCAATGTGTTAATAGTAGCATCAGTAGAAACAGGTCCATCACCTAATGCATACAATAAAGTTTCAATATCCTTGGAAAATAACCTCTGTTTTCTTCTTCTCTTTATGCTAGAGCCAACTGAAGCTCCAGTATTGTAAATGCTATTATAATTTCCAGGGATATATCTATTTCCAATATTAATTCCATTTACATTAGGGTAAGTATAACTTGATGAACCAGTATATATATTGCTTGCACCATATGCATTATTATACAACGAGTTACTGTACGTGTTGGGATTGTATGGATTGTTATTATACGACATTTAATACCGAATAAGGACGACTCTATAATAGTTAAGTACTGCTTTACAAATCTATCTTTGAATTTTTAATTTGATATTGGAAAATGCACGACTATATATTCTTCATTGCTTCTATCATTGTGAACTGATAAGAGAATGAAAAAAAAAAACAATAGCCGCCATTCACATAGAACGAACCGGAGTGATGATTTATGTATCGCGATTTCATTTTCCTTCTTCTCGCTATATTTACGTATGATACGCTAGGATTTGGTGATTTTTTCAATAATTCTCTCTAGAGTCCATTTAATTCACCGTATATAATATTAGCTAAGTACAGCGTATTTTGCTCCTCTAATACGTCGAATTTAACTTCTTTCTTGAGTATTTTGTCTATGTAAGTCACTAATTTTGGTGAATGTAGATCTTCACTAGTAAGCTTTAAACAGTAGTTAAGACTTACAAACTCATTTGCTATTTCATCTTGGTGGTTATCCATCAATTCGCTATTAACCACCACAATTAATGGCTTTTGAAGCTTTAATGTGTCTATTATTGACCCTGTACCAGCGTGAGAAACAACGATTTCAGACTTTTCTATGAAATCGTTGATATTACGCGAGAATGGGAAACAGGTTAACTTGAAAGAATACTTCTTGGAAATATATGTTTTGAAATTATCTTTATTCATTTGAAGCTCCAATCCAAATTCGTTAAGAATTTCTTCTGTAAGGCAATTTTCACAAAATTCAGAGCTGATGTTGGTTCCTTCACGGAATTCATTACCATATTGTACATATAAGTTACTGACATTCAGATCAATGATCCCCTGTATAAATGAGCTACTCAACACGTATTGTACTAGCCGTTTGAACGTAACAGTTGCACCTGTGGTAACTAACAATGAACTCATATTTATCTGGCGATTAATACACTAGTGATGTTCGGAAATTATTAAATTTACTTAAAAAGCAAGATAATAGATTATATTAGCGTAAAATAGATTGTATATTCCCTAAATGGTTGATTTAATCAATTTATAAGAGTGACTAAAGACTGACCAAAGTTTCTTTCTTCTCCATAAAATTAGCTAAAACTAGTGCAATATCCTTTTAAAACTAGTTTTAAACTCCAAATAGCTACGCAATACTTATAATTAGATCGTATTGGTCCCAAACTACTCAGCTTTACTCCGATGAATTATCATTGATCGGCATTATCAAGAGATGTCGCAATTAATCTACGCGACATAAAGAAATGTCGCTGAATTCTCATCCAAAATTTTTTGGGGTCTGTTCATCATATAGGGCCTCTTACTTCTCATTAGCCATATCAGGGAAAGCAGAGAGGTTATTTTTCCCCTTCAGTTGTAGATACGTTAGGCTAAATGAGCATATCTTCATCTGTGAAATTTCCGGTGTCCTCCTCTGCGACACCTAGTGTTTTAGGAACAAGCGATAGCGCTCTTCTGGGTACTCAACCAATCCCAAAGAAGTCGCTACAGATCAAAACAGACAAGCCAAGACCGCACATATGTACTATATGTACGCGAGCTTTCGCAAGACTAGAGCATTTAAAGCGCCACGAGCGATCACATACACATGAAAAACCATTCCAATGTGCTGCTTGCGGTAGGTGCTTTGCTAGAAGAGACTTAGTACTAAGACATCAACAGAAACTTCATTCCACTCTTCCTAATGTCATGCGTAGAGGTTCTACGAAAGATCTTGATAGCAATGAAAATATTATAATATTGCATAATAACACTAATGCTAATGCTCCTCTACCGGCGAACAATTTCGGAGATAGACAAAGCTTTAATAATTCACCTAATCAACCTCAGCTTTATTCTCCTCCAAAATCAAACGATGCCGTTACTAATCCGAACATGCCACAATTTAGAACTAGTTTATTCAACCACACTCCTAATTATGTGCCTAGTCACAGCCAATCACCTAATAATATTATACCATCACCATTACACTCTAGTTCCAATCAAACTACTCCACCAAATGGTCAAAATGGCGCCAGTTTAGCTCAGCAGACACAGCTGCATTCTCCAATGAATACGAGTAATCACGATTCTCCTCAGAAGCAGTTATTACCAAAGCATATTCCTTCGCACGTTCAACAAGATCACCAATCCCAGAATATGCCATCTTCTCAAAAGTTTCGTCATTCATTCTCTGCATCTTCAGCAATTTCATATACTAATATTAAAGACGCAATGGATATCCAACAAAATAATATTATAGCAGAAGCACCATCTCAAGTCGATTTTGCTACACCACAGCTCCAAGCTGCAGATATGAATATCGGAAAGCACAATGGCGGTATTGATGCTAACTGGGGTGGTATTGATTGGAATAATATCGATTATTTGGATTTGAACCACCATGGACTTTCCAAGAATGTATCTCCTGACAATTTTGCAAAGTTCAACCATCATAATTCCATTCCAAAAGTCAAATCTCCAAATAATGTGGACAAGAGCATAGACAGCTATTTTGAGCAACAAGTAATGATGGCACACCAATTTCTGGATCCCAATCATCCACATCATATTAGGGGTACAACACCATTTCAGTTTGGTACAGAGGCGAACGAATTGGGAATGTTTCAGAACATAAAATCAGGAAATGACAACTCCAATTTTTCTATGAATAACGAAGCTTCAAATAATATGAAGAGAATACGCTCAAATGATGCTCTAGGACCGAAAAAGCTCAAAATCGAAGACCCTTTATTGGATAATGGGAATTGGTTGGCCGAAATTATTAATGCACCATTGGATTCAAATTTCCCTACAGCATCTCATCATATCGGATTTTTTGATTCACCAGATTCCAACAATAGTGCGCCTGTTAATGAGATATCTTCATTGTTTAGATCTAGACAGATGGATTTAGTCAATGATATGAAACCTCACTATGTGGAAATGTTCAATGATCTGAATAGAAACCATTTAGATGCTTTCAAAATGAACTCTGACCATGACGACGGTTTTATTACAAATGAATTAAGAAATAGAATAATTTTAATGAGCAATTTATCCAATCTTCAATTCCCCCCACTTGAAGATATGAAACATTATATGGTATTATATGAACTCATATTCGACAAGTATTTCCCTTTCATCCACCTTCCATCCTTGAAAAGTCCATTAGTAGATAATTTTGAAAATATTCCTTTATTATTATCTATGGCTTCTATTGGTGCTCTATATGCATTTCATGATTCTAACAGTCTTCTTTTGTTTAACTTGTCTAAATTACATATTCATAATTTCTTCGAAAAGGAAATTTCTCTTGACAAGTTAGAGGTGAAGAAAGTTCCGTTAATGGCACATCAATGCTTGGTCTTGCATACATTTATCTCCTTATTCTTAAACGAGAATAACAACCTAGAAGTTAATTCCAAACAATTGAAGTCTATGACGGGGTTAGTTTTGTCGACGGGGTTTAACAAACCTTTGGAGAATTACTTAGTTCCACCACCTCCACTAAATGAAGTTGATCAAGTAGTAGTTCAAAATAATTTTGATTACTTTATATTGGCTCAAACAAGAATCAGAACTATTAGCGTATTCCAAATGCTTGATTGCTTTAGAAGTACATTGCTAGGAGTTCCGGTTGTATTGCCTACATCACTTACTTCTTCTGGTAATCATTGTCTTAACGAAAACCTATGGAAGGCTACTGATTCCTCTTCATGGGTCGAAGAATTAAAGAAGACGGGAAATAAAGAGACCATAGTTGAATTGAGCAATAGTGTCTCAAATGAGGAGTTAATAGATTCTTTGGCTAAACATCGCACAGATAAAAAATTGTCTTTCTTTAATATATTGAGAGGTTTGATGTATGTTCACGAACAAATTGGAAACGAAATCCAAATGATCCCTACTCAAGAATTCAACCTGGTCAGCTGGAGGCTAAATGTTAAACCGAAATTATCTGACCTTTTAAAATCATGGGAAGCATTGTTTATAAGTAATGGTGGATTTGTGGTAATTAATGAACATAATAATCATATTCTCAACACTAGCCATGAATTCAAATTAATTCTACCATTATATGCATATGCTAAAATGCGATTATCTGTTCATTTAACTCCTGTGATGAGAGAGACACTCTACAAAAACTGGGTCAAAATGAATGCTACGATTGATTGTATATGTGAAGATGGTGATGGCATGAATGAAGCATTAGTTTGCTCCTTAGATGTAATTAAGTTATGGATCCATAATATCTCAGTGATCCAAGACGCAAAACAAACATCAATCAGGGCCCCAGTATTTTTTGTCACTTGTTCTTATGCATCTATTGTGATAATTTCAAGTTACTTGTTCTATTTAGAGAAGTCTACATCCATTACTGTGGTGGATAAAGCGAACTGGTTAAAATGCGAGAAAATTCTCTTGGAAGTGGAAAAATTAATGACTCCAATTAGAGAAAAAAACGTACATTCTGAGTTCTTCAAGGACCAAGAAAGCAAAGCGCTCAAAAGCATCAATAGCCAAATTAATTTGAAATCTTTGATAGATTCCAACGCTAGCGATGACAAGGTTATTGCAACCATGAGAGACATTAGCTTATCAAGTAAATCCTTATACCTAGGTGTTAGAATATTAACCGATGCACCAGTATGGCCAATGGCAATGGTATTAGCCGAAGCCCTTAAAAGAAGAGCTGCTTATATCAGCTCAAAATAATAGATTTATTTTAGTTCTACTTAGATATTTTATTTAATAATCAACGTTTAGTTACTTATCGGCCCGCCGGTATCGGTATCTCGGTATCTCGAACATCTGGGCGATGCTCATCTCAAATAAAAAAAATTATATTATCTTATCAGCAACTAACTCAAAGTGTCATTCTTTAAACGAATAATTCAGGGCGTTGCTCCGAAGACCACTCATATAAATAAACAACTGTTGAAAATGACCGCTGATAAGTTACAAGGAAGAGAGTTATTCAAGGCTATTGGTAAGCCTAGAGCTATTGTCGCACCTATGGTAGATCAATCAGAGCTTGCATGGAGAATATTATCAAGAAGATACGGGGCAGAACTTTGCTACACTCCTATGTACCATGCCAGATTATTTGCTACTGAAGAAAAGTACCGTGAAAAGATGTTGTCTGATTTGGATGGTGATTTAGAAAAAGATCGTCCATTGATTGTCCAATTCTGTGCAAATGATCCAGAATACTTATTGAAAGCAGCACAACTCGTAGAAGATAAATGTGACGCTGTTGACTTGAATTTAGGATGCCCACAAGGTATTGCCAGAAAGGGTAAATATGGTGCATTCTTAATGGACGACTGGGATTTGATTTATAAGTTGATCAATAATTTGCATAAGAACTTGAAAATACCCGTAACAGCGAAGATAAGAGTCTATGATGACTGGGAAAAGTCTTTGGAATATGCTAAGATGGTATTGAGTGCTGGTGCTCAATTCATAACCATACATGGTAGAACAAGAGAAATGAAGGGTCAAAAAACAGGATTAGCTAATTGGGAAATCTTGAAATATATTCGTGAAAACTTACCTAAAGATCAAGTATTCTTCACTAATGGTAACATTCTCTATCCTGAAGATTTGGAGAAATGCCGTAATACAACTTCATGCGACGCAGTAATGTCTGCAGAAGGAAACTTATATAACCCTGGTATTTTCTGGACTAAAGATAACGATATTGAAAAGCAGTTCCCAAGAGTAGACAAAATCTTCAGAGAATATTTAGAGATCCTCAAAGAATGTCCAGGTGAGGCCTCTAGACATGCCATGAAGGGCCATATTTTTAAGTTATTACATGCATTATTAAACGTCCATAAGGATTTGCGTCCTAAAATTGGACAAATGAAAAACAACGCTTCTCTTGAAGATTGGGAAGCCATTGTTGAAGAGATAGAAGAAATCGTTGGTAAGATATACGAACAACCAAATATCAATGAAATAGATGTCATTACCAATGGAGAAATTCAAAGCTGGGGTGGTTATTATAAAACTATTCCTTATTGGAGATGTCAGCCATATTTTAGGAATGTAGATGGCCAGAGAATTAACACTAAGGAATTGAAAATTGCAGCTGATAAAAATGATTCTAAAAGCACAGAAAACGAAGGAAATGTCACAGAAAAAAATCTAAATAAACGTAAAGCAGAGAATTCTGAAGATTCTGATAATAATACTGCTAAGAAGCAAACTGTATAACTTCTAGTTATTAGTTTATGTTAAATAGTTAATAATTATATGAATGGAGTATAAATTCTTATATACAGGACTCTAAAATTGATCAAAGAGAAATCAAAAAGAGATATATATTTTGGAAACTTAGAAGCTTCATCTTTCATAATATTGTTTGGTGTCTTAGTTTCTTGCATATCGCAGCTTCTAGTCTATCTTGGAGTATATCATCAACAAACTGCACAGATAACTGGCTTTCATAACGAAGAAATTATGTCCAATTTAGTTTCAGCAATTAGAGTATCTGCTAAAACCCAACCAGCTAAAGCAGCTGTTATCTTCATGCATGGTTTAGGAGATTCTGGTGAAGGTTGGTCTTGGTTCCCTAAGCACGCTCAAATGCTTGGTTTAAATGACGTTGAAAATATCAATTTTGTTTTCCCAAATGCTCCAAATATCCCAATAACTGTGAATGGTGGAATGTCTATGCCAGGTTGGTTCGATATTTATGAATTAGGCAATCCAAATGCCAGACAGGATGAAGCAGGTTTTTTAAAGACTTGTACTCTCTTACAAGATCTTATTAAGGAGCAAATTGAAAAACATAAGGTTCCAGCGAAGAATATCTTCATTGGTGGTTTCTCCCAAGGAGCAGCTATTTCCTTAGCGACTGCTTCCATGTTAGATTTTAAAATTGGTGGTGTTATTGCATTATCAGGGTTTTGTCCAATTCGTGAGAAAATCTCCCAAGTCCATAAGAAGGAAGGTACCAATTTTGATCTTCCAATTTTCCAAGGTCATGGTACTAATGATCCGATTATTAACTATAATTACGGTAAGTTAACTAGTGAATACTACCAAGGTTTAGGCTTCAAGAATTTGAAATTCCATACTTATCCTGGTCTTGTTCATTCTGCATCTGATGAGGAGCTTGGGGATGTTGTTAAATTCTTGAATGAACAATTAAAGAATTAAACTTCCGAGAAATGTAGATAAATACAAATTTATTAAAAATATAGAAATACATATAAAGCAAAATAGTTCTCTTAACCCTTTCTTGATTTTAGAGCTTAGAAATAATAAAAACTGGGTATATCTTTAAAAACTAAGACTAATAGTAGTATAAGCAAATTTATCTGAATGGCCTCAAGATGTTAGAATTTGGATTGTAGTTAATATTAGTGGCAATCTGTACCAATAAGTTTATTGAGTAGCTAGTACCATTCTTGTGAGGACAGGTTGTATTTCCACGATCACTATAAATAGTGTATTGCAAGGCAGAATCTGGGCAAGCCAAAAACTTGGTAGAATTTTTATATGTGAGTAACGAGTTTGCAATTCCAAAATGTTCAGTAGACTTTGAGGAGGAGTTGGTGGTAGTTAACTTATAGTTGTGATCTACATACACATCTGTAGAAGATGGGTAGACAGTCGAGTTTGTAGCATTAGCTAATGGCAAATTTAAGATATAACCTTTATCAGCTCTTATCTTTCCAAAGAACGCTTTATCATTAACGTCTAACACCAAGTCATCACCATCAAATTTAACCAAATTATACTGGAACTCCGTTCCGTTATGGTAAGCTATGAGAGAGAAGGTTGGCGATGATTCTTCATAAAATCTCTTTCTAATAGATAACCCATTAATCGGTAATGTGAAAAAAATAACTGCAAAAATAAATTGAAGAAACAACATACTCGTGGTAAAAAAATAAAATGAATATATTTTTCTCTGTGATTTTGCAACTTATATAGGCAATTTATGGTTGCTGTATAAGTACTAAAGGCTATATTTCGGTAATGGTCATCTTAATCACATATGCATTAGAAAGCCCGAGTCCCTGCATACCATTCCAGGTGAATTTTCAACTGATCCTTAGCTATATCTTTTCTAATTTTTGTTCGCAGCCTATTAAATGGTAACCAGGCATCAAGAACCTACAATTACTAAGTTCACTAATACCATATGCCTGGGAAAATCTCTAAGTTCTTTCTTTAACTACCCAAATCATTAGATTAATTTGTAGCTATTCCGTTTGCTCCGTAAATTTTATTCTATTAAGAAACCCAATTCGGTTATTTTTGTACAATTTGAAGTAATTGCTTCTAGATTATGCATTAAATTTTGGATGCACTTTAAAAGCAAGTTAAGCATATTTCTTTTTCTTGAGGTATTTCTGGCACACATCTTTTAAGCCTCGATGGGTCGAATTGATCGCATTTGGGGCACAACTGAGTATCCACCGCTCATTAGAAACTGTTAGTAGTGCCAACCGGTTATGGACTACATTGATTATGATATAGAATAATACTTTTTAATAAAGAAAAACGTTGGTTATCATTATTTTGTTTCGAAATAAATTCATCTATATCTCTAAAATCTTCACCTCTTAAAGCAGATCTTGGTGGAAGAGATTCGAATAGTTTAACATATATAAATACGTAATGTTATATAGTCAAGCTCATCAAATTTATGTTTTAAATATCTCACCCTACCATTCCCTATTGATTATCTTGAAATATTTTGGTATTAATATCCGGATATCTCATTATCTCTATAATTTCTAGAAGTTATTTTAATCTCTTCAAGAAACTGTTAAATAATGGCTCAACATCGCTAATCAACCAAATTTAATGTAAGTGGATGACTGGACAGTTGATATATATTACTCAAAATTATCTTCTAAACGGCTACTCTCTTTTCTATTTTATTAATATCCAGGTATTCTATCTTATTACCACCAACTTAAGATCCATTATATTTTATAGTTGAACCCTCGGAAATATTTGTAAATCCACTAAAATTCTTCACATTAACCTTCGATTGCATAATTGTTCACGTGATAAAATGTACTTTGCCACAAATATCAAGTGTATCAACCAAACTATGTCATCTTGCATAGATATGCATGTGACTCCATATTCTTCTCATCAGCAATACTACTATTTAGCGTATTGCTCTGCGGGTTGCACTATAGAATTATTCTTTTGATCTATTCACTTTCTCGTACACCATTTGTCCTAGCAACCGGTTCGTAATTGTTCATACTACCGGTATTTAATTTATTAAAGTATTCATACTAATTCATACTATCTGCAACAAAACCTCATCACAACTATTCATATCTATTTATTTAGTATTATTTATGATTTATGTATTAATCTTACCTCTCAAGATGATTTTTTCAGTCTCAATACACATTTCCTATTTCTCTTCCCAATATCTAGATTGTTTTTTAGAACTAAGTTTGCAAAATCTTCTAGCTATCAATAGAGGTTTGGATACATTGACCTTTAACTCGAGGAGATGTTGCGTTGCTGGTTGATTACTCTTAATCTCTTCGACAACTGAGTGAATAAAGTTAAAAGGCGAGTTGTAGTGCCTGTTTTAATCTCAATTGATCCTGGTACTTTTCTTCTCCGTTATTAATTATTGCAGCATACTTCACTTGTAAATTGAGGAGACACTTAGAACATTTTGTAGCCAAAAAGGAAATTTATCTCCCTTGTTAGATGAACAACCTTGATTGCTCTTTGTCCTTCAATTGGCTAACCACCTTCTCTCCTCCTACAATGTTGAAACCAGTATCAACAAAAAAAAATACAATTTTTCAGAAATATAAAGTCAGCTTCCAAGTTTTAGACTATCCAAATCCTTCATTAATTGTATTTTCCAGATTTGATGGGGCTAATGAAATTCTCTAAAAGCTTAGCCTACATACTTTTCTTACAAATTTATAATAGTGAAAGAAGAAGCCTTTAAATCCATAAAATTTTTCTGAAGGCTACAGAGTGTTGAGTTTTCTCTCACAATTGAGAGAAAATGGATTTTATGAAATTGGTTCAAGAATAGTTTCTTACCAAGCTTTTTGGAACTGATTAGCTCTTCCTTCCTAGTATAAGCTATTTGTTTATTATTCCAAGAATATTTGCAGCCAGATAATCCCAAAACCTTTCTTCTACCGTCATATCATGTCATCTGGCTTGAAGAGAATCCAGATCGTTAAGTTGTCCAAGTTCTTACCTGTGCAATCTTAATCCCCTATCCAAGCCTCTATCATCTTCTTCACGTTCGTCTGCTGAGATAAATAGTAACATACTTTGCGGCTCTACTAGAAACTTGTACTTAATCTCAAATACATTTATACAATCAAACATTGCTTGAATATCTCTTATAGTGACTGATATTACCGTTCTTAAAATCAAAAAATGAAAATAAAACTTTCATACTACTATTTGATGTAAGAAAGTTAGTCCTAATAAGATAATCGTATAATTTGTTGGTTACAGAGGTTAGTGAAGTATTCATTAGATATACTGCCTTGTAGAGTGAACTACTATTTTAAGGGAAATATAATATCTTTATTTAGTTTTCGGAGTGTTTCAGAGTAGAGTAGCTGAACTATTCCAGATATCTATGGGTCATTTTGTCGTAGATTTTAAACAAATAATTATATCTACGACTAATCTTCCTATACAAAACATTTCAGATAAGCAGTTCCCCTTCTGATGTGTCCTTTAATTGCTGCAGCTGTTTTTCTCGAGATTATGAGCTTACTTTTAAGTGAATATGGAAATATAGAAAAAGTATTTTTGCAGGTGGTTTGACAAATTATGGGTCGGAAGTTTTTTGACAGTTGGTATGAACTATTTGGGACCGGAAGTATGAATAGGTTATGAAAATACTAAAACTTAGTTTCACAAGAATAAAGGAAGGTATGTTTTGGCGATTTAGGCTTTTTTTTGCAATTAGCTTTGATATACTAAACAAAGTACTTTAAACTACTTCAATAAGCTTATTCCTATCAGATATGAAGAAGAAAATCATTTAGCTTACTCTAATTAGCCTACAGATGATTATTCAATGATTGCTTGAGAACTGGTTATATTTTGGCTATTACAAGATGCACAATCGTTTATTAACGCTTAAATCCATCATTTTATTTAATTACTACTATATTTTTCTATGGTTCTCTAGTAGCCTACCACTTTATTCTTTTTAATGATTTGGAGAAATAATGTTACAATGTTCCCAAGTTTGGTTTCTGTAGACAAAGTATTTGTTCTTAATGGATTTTAGTTCTGGGCTAGACAATTAAGTATACTTCGGGCTGCATTTATTAATTTTGAGTTTGCTTCTGTATGCTCCAGCAATGTTGCAGCAACTTGAAAAGAGACGAATAAACTTTATATACTTTATTGCTGTCTATTTATATCTTAATTTCATCTATAAAATCAAGTCTCGTTTCTGGTCCTTGGTTGTTGGGTTGTATTAAATCATGCAGCATTGGTTTGTCAAAATTACACTGATGAATATTTTAGGAAGTACTGTTATATTTATTATTTATTATTTATTACCAGCTCCAACTACCCAATAAGATACTAGATATGATTATTCTATCTTTTAGGTAGTAATATTTTGCATCTTTCACATTCCAAGATTTTAGTTCATTTTTATGTTTCTGGGATTTGGTTCATTAAATTTCCAGGAATGCTTAGCATTTCTATCGAAGATTAGGTAATAAATAATGACTATGGTACATATTTTAAGTACATATAAGTTTCAATCGAATCAACTGTAAATAACACAATTAGCTGTTATAAAATTTCTGAAAATTTAATATCACTTGATTTCAAATAGAATACTAATCAAATATTTATAACTCCTCATATTACATTTCTTCTATTTAGTATATTCCTAAGGATACAAGA
Organism: Schwanniomyces sp. yHRVM31; assembly: GCA_030462985.1. Taxonomy (NCBI): domain Eukaryota; kingdom Fungi; phylum Ascomycota; class Pichiomycetes; order Serinales; family Debaryomycetaceae; genus Schwanniomyces; species Schwanniomyces sp. yHRVM31. Next base: position 53,695 of record JAKVQU010000061.1, read on the forward strand.
TTATAAAGTTTTGATATTTTTGATCATATAACGTACTGCATACTGTGTCTACAAATATCAATATTTACACGTTAGTTTAAGACACCAAATACCACCGGTAATATATATTAATAAGAGCTACATAAATTTAATACTTCTATTTGAAGAATTGTATCCATATTAATTCGCTATGTCTCAGTTGTCCTCTAAGGATAAGAGATATGCTCAGCAGGTTGAAAAACATCTTGCACTATTTGATACGTTGGAAGAATGGGCAGATCATATTGCATTCTTGTCGAAACTACAAAAAATCTTACAATTATCTGAAGACACAAAATCTGCTCATACTGTCAACTGGATTCCATATTCTTCCGGAGTGGCTAATAAATTAGCATTATGTTTGTCCTCGCGATTACCTAACGGTGTTCATCAGAAAGCTCTTAGCATTTATGAAGCTATTTTCAATTCATTAACAAAAGAGACGCTTAATAAAGAGATTGGTATATGGCTCCCTGGTTTACTTCCATTGTTATCATACTGTTCAATTCAAGTTAAGCCCCAATTGATTAAGTTATATCGTGATTATTTGTTGCGTATGGTTACAGTGCCTACTTTGAGGTTGATAACGAAGCCATTGATACTAACATTGCTCGCAGGAATAGAAGATGAAAATTCAGAATCATTTGGAGATATTTTTGAACTTTTAGACCTACTTAAGAAAAAATTAGAGGATGATGCATATTTCTGGCAGAATATTTTTATCAGTATAATAACAAATCCCGAGAGAAGACTTGGGGCTCTTCATTGGTGTAATAAAAGACTACCATCCTTTTCAACTATAAATGTAGATGGCAAATCAACTTTATCGGATGAAGCAAATGCTTGTATTGGTCCAGAATCTGGCCTATTAATTAGAGCATTTGTCACCGCTATAAATTCACTAACGACATTCAATTCTGCCAATGATATTATTGTAATTCGTGGATTTTTTGATTTGTTGATTGGTCATTTACTGCTTGACAGTATTGTTATAAATAAAATGATTTCTATAAAAGATAAAGAATTACTCTTAATGGCAAGTTGTAAGGTAACATTAAAAAAGGATATGAGTTTGAACAGAAGGCTCTGGAACTGGTTACTTGGCCCTGAATCTGAAACCCAATCATCTGATAAAAACAGCAAGACGTCTAGATCAGCTTTTTTCAGAGACTATGCATTAGAAACAATAACTCTGGGAATAATGAAGATGATCAAGGATAGTGTTCCTGCAGCGAGAGATGCTTTCAGAATCTCTCTAGCATTGATTTTAGATAAATGGGAAATTAGTCATCAGATCACTCCACAATTATTTTTACCTATATTGACTACTTGTTATGAAAACAAAGATGATGTTGAGCTTTTAAAGTTATCTCAATCGTTATTCGATGCAATTGAATCATCATATATTTGGAATGATATTATATTGATGATAAAGAGCAATGATGAGAGTAAGCAGAATCTATTATTATTTACGTTAAGAACATTTAATTGTAATGTTGAAGAAATGGTAAACTTACACGTGCCGATAGCATTGCTTGTCCTTTTAATTAATCAGCAGATTGATGATAAATGGCTAGATATTTTCGGACTATTGATGGGGTTGATACATCAGGATGAGTTCTTTTCCACGACTAATATTCCTTCATTAGATAACTTGAATTCTTATTCAGATGATAAAATCCTAGAAGCTATTGATTCATTTTACACAAATATCGATAACTACAGTAATAACTCTCCAATTCCATTAGATTTAATTTCATATTTGATAATTGGACGATTAAACGAATTGGTTATTAATAATTTGAATGAATTTTTTATTGCTTCTAAATTGGTTTCAACATATCTTACCTTATTTTATTCATTACCTGAGGGTGAAATTAAGAGTAAGACTGAGGCTTCGTTAATTAAAAGACTTTTAGATCAACCAACCTCAAGTTCCTCATCTACTAATGTTGAACTGCAAGATAATTTATTGACTTCTTTAAATCTTTCTAAAATTTTTGGAATAGTTTATAAATGTATGAGCCCAGTTGAAAAGAGTAGAGCTTTCAAAATAATTCTTTCCAATGTTTGGTTTGCTCTAATATCTCCTTATCCTTCAAACTACCAGGTGGAAGTTGTCAAGTTAATTTTTGATTTAGAAATTACAACATCAAGCTATGAGATTGAAGCTGGTATATTAAAATTATTAGCAAACTCATCCGATTTTGAACGTGTTCGTGCTCTCTCTTGTTTATGGGTTCATTCAAGTATTTACAATGAGAATGATTCTATTATTATTAGGCCCTTGCAGCTTGTTTTGGACGACTTAAGTGATAAAGATAGTCAAAAATACCTATGTGCCAATGATTTTATTAAACACGTTTTGAAATCAAGCTCTATAAACAGATTGTTTAAGCTAATTACTAGTCCGTTATTATCATTTGATTTTATGATGGCAGAAGTAAATGAATTTACTGTCCATGATGATTTGGATCGTTATGCTTATTATTTAAGGACTATCGTTAATGTTCTAGGCACTAACAAAAAACTTTTAAAAGATTCGTTAAATCATGAGTTGGTCGTTATGGATAATAACTCAAAATTAAATATTATTAAATCTAATAATTGGGATATCTCTACCTATAAATCCTTAGTATTTTCAATTATTAGAAAGACTTTAAAACTTAAACTTAGTACAGAATTCCAAGCTGACTCGAATGGTCTTTCTAGTTATTACAACGTTATTACTTCTACATTACAGCTTTTTACGGTTTTAATAACGGGAAATGAAGCAGATTTCATCGATTTCTTTAATTTATTACTTGATACTTGTTCATATCACTTTGAACTTTCAAATATATCTGCTTTTGATATTGAGCTAGTTCAAATCAAATTTATTACTTGTATCTTACAAGTATTCAAAATAGCAGAAGAGCTAAATGTTAATCTAGAATTATTGCATATTGAGAATGAAGAAAAAATTCCACATTTTGTGAAGTTTCTAACCTCAGGAATTACAAATGCAAATTCATCTATTTTGTTAGAGAACTTTCTCTTACTTTTGACAAAATCATTATATCTATTCAACGATACACTCTTTAGTGTGATTCTTTTATTGAATGATACATTGGTTAAAAAAATAGGCGATCACTTTAATAATATTAAGGAAAATAGGGGGTTTATAGTTATAACAGATGTGGAGGCTTCAATGAATATCCTTATCGCTGGATTAGAGGACCTATTATCTATTGGTCATAGCTATCTAATAACTTCTAAATTTCGTTCTCAAAATGATAAATTAAATAACGCATCAGATTCTGGTTTCTTTGGAAATGTCATCCAAGGTGTGTTCCAAATAGAATCACCACACTTAAGAACTACTGAAGATAATAAGAGGTATTCCATTTTATTATCTTTCCAAGATGCTGTAAAAGCTTGCTATATGATATGGACTTGGGCTGATTCTAGGCCACAAATCTGTAATGATAGCATGGTTGCGGATAAGTCATTATCTCACCTTGCTACTAAATTAAAATTCAGAACTAGAAAATTTATGGAAACCTTAATTGATCTTGAAAGACAGGAAGTAATAGAGAAAATCATTGAGGTTACGTATTCAGCAACATCCAGTGTCAAACTTTTAAATGTTTTGGATGGAGGTAGATCACAAGTCACATTGCCTTATATTTTTAACTCCCTCATTTCAAGATGTTACCCACAAATGTTGGATGAATCAAAATTGTCATCTTTCAATGTTCCAATTTCTGCTAAAGAAATTGCTGATTTTTTGGTCTTGTATTTTAAGACCATTGATAATGATACTGTTTCAGATATTTGGGTTTCAGTGACCGGAATTTTAAGAGAATTAATTGCACATGGCAATAATTTCAAGCCAGTGATGCCAAATATGCTCCAAGTAGTGAAGATATTGTCTTCGAAGCTTAATGCTTCAAAGTTTGGAGAACAGAAGAAAAATAAGAAAGATATATCAGAAATAGCCTTCAAAATGTTATCTATCACTATAAGTCATAAGCCTTCGCTTCTGATTGCAAAGGAAGCTAATGAAGAAGAAAAATATCAGCAAAGTGAAAGTTCTACCAATCTAGAAGATGAAATAATTAGTTCTCTCCACAATGTTCTTGATGGCATTGAATATATCCTTCAAGACCAAGATAAAATTTCAAATATTGTCAATTTGATAATAGCGAATATTATAACTCCACACATTAAATCTAAATCTGTTCATGAAGTTCCAGTCAATATTATTGGTTTAATTGAAAGCATTGGAAAATTCCACCCTAATAAATCCTGGAGATCCTTAATTTATGATATTTTCATGGATAATAGTTTTTTTAATATGACTCCTAATAAACTATTACTTTGGCGTTCTATATTTTTGTTTTGGATAGAGGTTGAAGATGATAGAATGGGAGAGTTAATATCAAAGATCACACCATTAGTTTCTTCCTCCCCTAGTAATATTTTTATTTGGAATGAAAACTCAGAAGTTGAGAATAAAATATTTATCTTAAAAAGAATATCATACCTAATTATCATACAGAGAAAGGACTACTTCTTGAACAACATAGATGCATTATTCAATCGTATTGAATATTCATTGAACAATACTTGTCCTTTTGCTTATAAGAGTGAGATATTTTACTTGTTAAGAGTAATTACTTTTAAATTCAGTGAAATGCATTTACTCCCTTATTGGACTTCTATTAGTCATGAATTGATTACCTTATTTGAATTGGTTTTAGGGATGCCTAACAAGGAGTTAGACTCTGTAACGAACGAAGAACTTGATCTTATTCTCAATGGATGTAAATTGTTAGATCAATTGTTATTATTGGGCTATGATGAATTTAACTTGAACGAATGGCTATTTACTTCTGGTAACACAACCTTAGGTAATGCTGCTTCACATAGCCCGCTTTCAATAATTGATAAAATTTCAAAAGAAGTCAATTTAACAAACCCCAGAGATGATCCAGTTAAGATTGAAAGACCTGATTACGATCTCAAGCCGTTACTATATGATGTTACAAAGATTTCTAGTGTTAAAAGTTTAAGATTATTTTTTGATTCTCTAAGTTTCATTAGCTACGAAAGAACATATGGTTTATATAAGGTTAAGGATGAAGTATTTGAACATGACTTACTTCATGACTTAACAATGTAAATGGCAATAGATAGATATAGTTAATTTTTACAGTTTGTAATTAATTTTTACATGTTAAATTTGAAAATCAAAAGATAAACAATTAAGTAAATATACATACCTCTTCAATCAACAGTATGTCTGCAGTGTTGAATTCCTTTGATAAGAATAAGGAATCACATCAAAGCAAAGACTCGCTAGAAGGAATTAACAGGAGTACTAGGATAGACTATAGAAAGAATCGAACAGAATCAATTCGAAATGTATTTAATAGCGAAGATGATGATGATATGGAATTTGAAGATTCGGTAATAGAAACTCCAAAGCACCAATTTCCTAGGAAGGAGAATATGTCATTTTCAGGCACAAGGCTTAGTTCTAGAAATTTTATGGAAAACGAACCAAGTGATTTTATTGTGAAGAATACAATTGTTAAAATTCCGCTTAAAGGTGGAGATGAAGACATGGGACCTAGAAAATTTTCAACGCCTAATCTGGTAAGTAGATTGAATCGATATGGTGTAAGAAACGGCACACCGCTAAAGTTACCGCCCGTTAATTCCTCAAGCATTCAAGAGAGTGCCGAAGTCCCCGCAAACGAAGTTGAAGAAATAAAGGAAGATACATTAATACGAAGCAGGAAATTGATTTCTGATAATAATAAGTTTTCTCCAGGAAGGATACCCACTAGGAAATCTTCATTAAGTAGACTCACTCCAAAAAAAGTGAATGTGAGCCCAAACAGGATTGGTAATAACATCATTGACGACAAAATCTCATCCCCACCTTCTAATTTGAAGGTAAAACCATTAAATGTAAACACTATACAGAAAAATAACTCTCTGTATACTGATTTACCTAATGATGTAGATATTGAGTTTGATTCTTCGGATAATGAGAATAAGGATAATAATGAAGAGATTAATAACTTCGATCATGATAGTCAAAATATTAGTAGCAATAATATTAATATTAAAAATAGAGATGATGATAGCTATAACGATATGACGAAAATGACTGATAGTAGTGGTAATAAATTAGATAACAAGTTTAATTCTGGGCAGAGAAGTAACTATATTCAGAAGACGGAATACTACGCGAATGATAGAAATAGTGCCAATAAGAGGAGTCCTTTAGCTAATAGAGAATCAAGTCAAGTTTCTAGTCCTAACATTGCTATAGGTGATATATCTAGGGCAGATTTGCTAGAGAGGATAAATAATACCATTAATTCTATTAAGGAGCATGAAAAAAACTCATCTCCAATAATTCCAAACCATAAAACAAGTAAAGATTTCCACGGATTTCAGCCTACCATTATTAATGATTATTCATCTCTGAGTGAATCACCGGTTGAACTTCTTGACCAATTGGATTCTCATATTTTCAATAATAAAGATCCCTTGAAGAACAAACCTGATCTAGATAATGCTTTTCTTCCTGACTTTGACCTAAATACTGAAGTTCTGTCTATTGCCCGCCCATTGACTATGAATGGAAGCTCTTTATCACTCAAATATGCTGAAAATGTTACGGGTGAAATGAATCTAGAAGATTTCAATGCATCAATAGTAGACAATCATATAGAAAAGCTGAATGGGACAGAAAAGAATGATACAGACTATTGGCCAGTATCTAAATGGTCGAAGCTTATGAGAATTATAAGTCTGAATAAGTTCTCTAAAATGGATATTATTAATAGTGGTTTCCTAAGATCTAGTCTAGGGTGTTTGTCTAAACAAGAATTTCAGCTGAGAGTTGAATTTTTAATGGAATTTAAAAGACAATTGGATTTGAATAAGTTGCGACAAAATAGAAAGAGAAAGCTTAGGCTGAAAATGAAATATTCAAAGAAATCTTACTGATAAATATTTTTGCATGCTAAATATAATATGTATATTAATAATGTTGTACTATATAATTCATATGTTACTAGTTTAAAAAACTTTTGACAAGACATCGTTTAATCTTTCGTTTGGTTTTGCCCTTTCTTTTAATTCTTCTTTAGCATCAGCTCTTATACTTGTAACTTTTCGTTGTTTGAAATTTCTTCTAATTTCTATTTCGTTATTCTCAACTCCTTTCTCTGCCTCCTTTGCTTTTCTCTTTCTCTCCATATTTTTGATCTTCTTAGATTCTTCAACAGTATTTATGAAGTTCTTATTTAATTTTTGTTGATGAGATAATTCAAGTGATAACTTAGCTTGTCTGATTTCATTTTCTCTTGCAATCTGTTGGGTCAAATCAAACCATTTAAAGCTCTTCAAATATTTCATATTTATAACATCATCATAGTAATATGAAGTTTTCTTTCCACCTAAAATATTAGCATTCAACGTCGCAGCACATAACTTGGCATCTTTTTTATTTACGAATTCAACCCATCCTTCAGTGTAATTTTTCTTCTTATTTCCACCATATTTCACTCTTTTATGGTATATGCTATTATCTTCAGGCTTTAAGAACAATCTATCAATTTTACCAAATCTTGATAAAACTGATCTCAACTTTGATGGTTTCATAAAGGGTGGAATTTTAGATAAGTAACAAACACCAGTTTTCTTTATTCTCTTTTCTTCCTTAGCTATCTTCTCAGGAGTTAATTTTTTTAATTTCAACTTCTTTGAATTTGCTAATTCAATTTTTTCATATTCGTGATCATCATCTTCATCATTCAGTATATCTCCTTCTTTATCACCCTCATCATTTGAATCTACAATTCTATCATCCCTTTCGTCATCTTCATGTTCGCTTAATTCGCCTTCTGTATCACTCTCTTCACTTTCTTGTCCAAAATTGTCAAAGGTTTGCTTTTTCAGAACGGCTACTACTCTGGTTTCCTCTTCAGAATCAGAATCAAAATCAAAATCGCTTGCTTCATCTTCGATAATCTTTTTATCCTTCGATTGTTTAGTCATTAGTTGAGAATCCTTTTTAGAATTTTTCAATGCCATTTCATAAATTGAATCGTACTGTATTATCCGTCAAGTTGATAAACTAGTGAAAGATATATAGAGATGAGCCTATATTTTTTATAGTTGTATACAGGATTTTAGATGTTTTGTGTGGATCCTTTTTTGCATTCATTACTTTATTCATGAGAAGGGACCCGTTAAAACCACTTTACTTTGATTATATATTATAAATACCTACTTGTTATACTAGTGAAGATATTTATCTTCTTAATTATGAAATATTCCTGAGAGGTATTTTTTTTTCCACATATCATATCTGGTCTATATCAACCAAAATCAAATTCCATCTGTACAATTTATGTTGCTTTATCATTTACTTCATCTAACATACTTAAAGTAGTCATCTAACTCTTGTAGTCTTAATCAATTCTTAATCTCCCTTTTTCTGTTGAAATATTCATATATGGTTTTGTGTCATAAAATTATGTGATGGGTTAATTGAAATTTTTTTGGAGCATATTAAATCTTAGATATAAATTAGCCATAATGGTTAAGAAAAGAACCACTAATCAGAGTCTTGATCAGACTATATATACTCTTACCCATCAATTATTAGAGGAAAGAACTGAGCAAAATAAAAAGAAGGCTGGGGATGTAGCAGAAACAGATCCGTTCTCTTGTATAGCATTAGCAAAAGATTTGAGGATTTCAGAAATACTTCAATATGTGCAGCTTAAGGATGTCCTGTTACGTAGGATGAAGAAAGCCACTTTAGAGAAGACTATTGAAGGGGTGTTGAAGTTTGTAAGAGACGAGGAAGAAGAAGAGTTTGCTGAATTAAGTGCCCAACATCAATTAAATGGTGAAGGAGACATGGACAGTGACTTTGAAGACGAAGCTAGAAGTGACTTAATGGAAGTGAAAGACACAAATTCTTTGAATAAATCTGTGGTATCATTGTGGAAATTTGATGACAAAGAAGACGCTAAGTCAATTGATAAACTGGAAGAAAACGACAGTAACGTGAAAAATTCAAATTCCGAAGATTCAAAGGGCCAAAAAAATGAAGAACTGCCAAAAGATGAAGATAAGAAGTCTAAAAAGAGATCAAAAGACTCATCAAAGCAAGTTCATAAAAAATTGAAGAGTAAAATAGACTACACTCCTCCTACCTTAAAGATAACAAGTCTTGGTGGTCTTGAACATATTACAACACAACTTATGGAATTGATAGGGTTACCTATATTACATCCTGAAATTTACTCCTCTACTGGTGTAGAGCCACCTAGAGGTGTATTGTTATATGGACCTCCTGGCTGTGGTAAAACGACTATAGCTACTGCCTTAGCAGGTGAATTGCAAGTACCGTTTATTAATATTTCAGCTCCATCTGTAGTCTCAGGTATGTCTGGTGAGTCCGAAAAGAAATTACGTGAAATATTTGACGAAGCTAAGGGATTGGCCCCTTGTATCATATTTTTAGACGAAATTGATGCAATCACTCCTAAGAGGGATGGCGGTGCTCAAAGAGAAATGGAAAGAAGGATAGTCGCACAATTGCTTACTTTAATGGATGATCTTACTTTGGAGAAAACAGATGGAAAGCCAGTTATAGTTATCGGTGCAACGAATAGGCCAGATTCATTAGATGCTGCTTTAAGAAGAGCAGGTAGATTTGATAGAGAAATTTGTCTTAATGTGCCAAATGAAGATCAAAGATGTTCCATTTTGAAATCCATGACAAAAACATTAAGATTAAAAGAAGGGGATTTTTTTAATTTTAGAGAATTGGCTAAAATGACTCCTGGTTACGTTGGTGCTGACTTGAAAAGTTTAGTTACGGCAGCGGGAATTGCAGCTATTAAGAGAATATTTGAGAGTCTCAGTGAGCAGCAGGAGGAATATCTTACTAATGAAGTAAAGGAAATAGATATAAATTCTATGGAAGTTGATAATAATGTTCCTCTTATTCCAGATGAATCTTCTATAGATAATTTCAAAAGTAAATCTGATCAGGAAAAGCTTTCTACTATTCAAAGATTTTTAGAAATGCATCCGAGTCCATTAACTCAAGAACAACTAGCTCCATTATCCATTACATATAAAGATTTTGTAACAGCATTGCCAACAATTCAACCATCATCAAAGAGAGAAGGTTTTGCTACCGTTCCAGATGTTACTTGGCAAAATGTTGGTGCTCTTACCCATATTAGGATGGAATTACATATGTGTATTGTTCAACCTATTAAAAAGCCTGAGTTGTATTCTAAAGTGGGTATCACTGCTCCAGCTGGTGTCTTAATGTGGGGACCTCCGGGTTGTGGTAAGACATTATTGGCTAAGGCAGTTGCTAATGAATCTAGAGCTAATTTTATATCTATTAAAGGGCCAGAATTATTGAATAAATATGTTGGTGAGTCAGAGAGAGCCGTTAGGCAAGTATTTCAAAGAGCTAGGGCATCAGTACCTTGTATCATATTTTTTGATGAACTTGATGCTTTGGTGCCAAGAAGAGACACTTCTATGTCTGAGTCGAGTTCTCGTGTTGTTAATACCTTGTTAACTGAACTTGACGGTTTAAATGACCGTAAAGGTGTCTTTGTAGTTGGTGCTACTAATAGACCAGATATGATAGATCCGGCAATGCTAAGACCTGGAAGACTTGACAAAACTCTTTATATTGAATTGCCAAGTAGTGAAGAACGTTTTGAAATTTTGAAAACATTAGTTAAGGCTAATAAGACACCTTTGGAGCCCGACGTTGACCTATTGTCTATTGCAAAAGACGAAAGGTGTAGAAATTTCTCTGGTGCAGATTTGTCTTCACTTGTGAGAGAAGCGGGTGTATTGGCTTTGAAGAAAAAGTTTTTCAGTGGTCAAAAAATTACAGAATTGGATGCTTCAGGTTACTATGATGAAGATGCCGAAGGATCTGATGATAATATATTGGTTACTATTGATGATTTCAATCTTGCATTATCAAGCATCCACCCTTCAGTTAGTGACAGAGATAGAGCTAAATATGAAAAATTGAACAAGAGAATGGGTTGGAGTGTAATTAATGAATCAAAAGATGAAGTACCTCCCGAAAAACAACCAAGTGACATAGCATAATATATTTATAGAACATAGTATCTAATAGACACGATTTACGAATGTAAGTTTCTTGAAGAATTCACCTAGTATTTTAATTCAAATTCATAAATATTATTATTTCTTCTATCATATTAATTTAGGTTTAAATAAAAATAAGAAAGTTCTGGAGGGTTGGCCGAGTGGTCTAAGGCGGCAGACTTAAGATCTGTTGGACAGTGTCCGCGCGA
>JAKVQU010000062.1:0-64914 GCA_030462985.1 Schwanniomyces sp. yHRVM31
CAAAGCTCTTTGAAAGAACTGAATACTAAATTATGAAACAGGCTGAAGCTCTCACACCATATAAAAGATTGTAGCACATATTGCTATAATCTGGGGGAGTGTTGGTATTCCAGCTTAGGATATGATATCCGGGGATAACACATGACCTATAAAACGACATTAGGTTGTGAAATATATTTTATTTCATCCGACCAATGTCACGTGACACTAATACACATAATTATATTGATGCAAAATAATGAAGCTCTTACGAAATAAAGGAGAATATTTCCTGAAGTCATCGTGGCTAGATAACGCCTTAGGCAATATGAAGATGGACCGACCAATGGAATAGCTAACCTATGACTCAGCTCATCGCCTAGCCGCCTTAGTGGAAAAAGAAATGAAAAATTTTATCTAGCTTCGAAGTATAAATAGAGCTACATTTCATAGATAATTAGTATAGTTAGTTGAGCGAATCACAATACAATTGTGCCCGAAATTAATATAAATTACTATATTAAAATAGGATCTCTAACATATAATCATTTATATCAGCTAAGTTATTTTCTTATCGTGCACCAGCAACACGATTGAACTAGGGGTTCGTAAACCCATTGTAAAATGAAAGGGAGGATACTTAAACTTGGCATTTGGAATGTCGAGTGGGTGCACGATATGATGTATAAATACGATGTTATAAGTATGATTTAGTTAGAAAACTAAAAATTAAGCCATGCTTATAAAAAATCTCAGTAATATTTATAACACACTGTAAAACTTTCAATAGTATTCGTATTATTCATCAGTTCGTACTTTTATTCTTCTAATGATATTCTGCAGTTCACAATTTGGTTGTACTTCTTTACATCCAGAAATATCACTAAGAAAGTATAATGATTCACTGTAACAAGCAAGTAATACTTTGATAAAATTTTCGTGAAACTGACCAGTTACAGTTGAATTAACTAGACTAAAAAATTTCTAATCAAATAAGTATTTTAAGTGGTGGAAAATTATTTCTGATTATTTCTGATACTATGTAATCTAATCATCTTTTAGAACTTACCTATAAAACCAAATAATATAGATGTATATAATGAAAATCTTTTAAGAATTTTTCAATCATATAAACCATTTATTTGATTCCTTCTAAAGAGCAAACTTTCCGTTAAATTAATCCGTATAAAGTCGAAATATTTTTTTAAAAGCGCAATTATTGCCTGGCTAGCTCAATGGCTAGAGCGTTTGACTTTTAATAGCATTTGTAGTTAGAAGGTGATCAAAAGGTTGCGGGTTCGACCCCCGCGTCGGGCTGATATTTTTTATGTGAAATTTCTTCTGTATTTATTAGGTATTATTATTGAATGACATTTCCGAAGCAAGATTGGCCTGGTTAGCTCAATCGGTAGAGCGTTTGACTCTTATAAGAGAGAAGCGATCAAAAGGCTGCGGGTTCGACCCCCGCATCGGGCTTATATTTTTGTTAATTCCCTAGGGCACAAGTAATAGCTTTATTTAAGTTTAAACAGATATTGGCTAGTAGTTTAATCTCCGTCTGACCTAGTATGTTTTTCTAACCAATTCATTACCCTAATTATTTCCAAACCTACAAATCAAATCTACAAAACTTGTTATTTCAAACTAAAATTTTCATGAATATATAAAAGGATGTCATTCACATGAGAACATTACAAAGTAAACATCAAATAAACAGTGATTTACAGTATAAATAAATATTATCTAATCAAGCGTCTTGATTTACTTACCGGCGGTGGCAGCAGCCATCTTGTTCAAAGCAGAACCATACTTGAACCATTCAATTTGTTCAGCATTGTAAGTGTGAGATAATTCAGTTTCCCAAGCTTCACCATCCTTTGGATGAACTCTTAAAGTAATGTTCTTACCTGGAGCTAAAGTAGTTAAACCAATTAAGTCAACTTCATCTTCTGGGTTAATCTTGTCGTAGTCAGCAACATTGACGAAGTTCAATGGTAATAAACCTTGCTTCTTCAAGTTAGTTTCGTGGATACGAGCGAAAGACTTAGTGATGATAGCAAAACCACCTAAGAATCTTGGTTCTAAGGCAGCGTGTTCTCTGGAAGAACCTTCACCAAAGTTTTCATCACCAATAACAACCCAAGGCTTACCAGCATCTCTGTAGTCAGCGGCAGTTTCTGGAACACCCTTGTAAACACCAGTGTAGTGGTTCTTGACGTTGTTAGCTTCACCATTTTCAGCGTTAATAGCACCAATCATATAGTTGTTAGAAATGTTTTCTAAGTGACCACGGTATTTCAACCATGGACCGGCCATAGAAATATGATCAGTAGTGGTCTTACCAACAGCTTTGATTAAGATTGGTAATCTTTCAGCATCCTTACCGTTCCAAGCCTTGAATGGGGTTAAACGTTGTAATCTGTCTGAAGTTGGGGAAATGATAACTTCAAGAGATTCACGGTCTTCGGCTGGAGCTTGGTAAGTGTTCACACCTGGGTCGTAACCTCTTTCTGGTAAACCTTGACCGACTGGTGCCTTCAACTTGAATTCCTTTCCATTAGCATCCTTTAAGGTGTCAGTAATTGGGTTGAAACCTAAGTCACCGGAGATAGCGTAAGCAGTAGTCATTTCTGGAGAAGCGACGAAAGCGTGGGTAGCTGGGTTACCATCGTTTCTTGAAGTGAAGTTTCTGTTGAAAGAAGAGACAATAGTGTTCTTTTCACCCTTCTTGACATCTTGTCTGTCCCATTGACCGATACATGGACCACAGGCGTTAGCTAAGACAACACCACCGAAGTCTTCGAAAGTCTTAACGATACCGTCTCTGGCAATAGTGGCTCTAACTTGTTCAGAACCTGGAGAAATGGTGTAAATGGTCTTGGCCTTTAAACCGTGGGAAGCGGCATCCTTGATAATGGAAGCAGCTCTGGACATATCTTCGTAAGAAGAGTTGGTACAAGAACCAATTAAACCAACCTTAACATCTAATGGCCAGTCGTTTGCAATAGCAGCTTCTCTCATCTTGGAGATTGGAGTAGCTAAATCTGGAGTGAATGGACCGTTGACGTGAGGTTCTAAGGTGTTCAAGTCAATTTCGATGATTTGGTCGTATTCACAACCTTCATCAGCAGATAAGAAATCTTCCTTGTATAATTGTGCAAATTCAGCGATCTTGGATCTCTTAGTGGCATCTAAGTAGTCAACCATAGATTTGTTGAATGGGAAAACAGAGGTGGTAGCACCAATTTCGGCACCCATATTACAGATGGTACCCATACCAGTACAAGAGAAAGTGTCAACACCATCACCGAAGTATTCAACAATGGAACCAGTACCACCCTTAACAGTAGTAATACCAGCTAACTTTAAGATAATATCCTTTGGAGAAGTCCAACCAGACATCTTACCGGTTAACTTAACACCAATGACCTTTGGAGCCTTTAATTCCCAAGGTAAGTCAGCCATAACATCGACGGCATCAGCACCACCGACACCAATGGCTAATTGACCTAAACCACCAGCATTTGGAGTATGGGAATCAGTACCAATTAATAAAGCACCTGGGAAAGCGTAGTTTTCCAAGACAATTTGGTGAATAATACCGGAACCTGGCTTCCAGAAACCTAAGTTGTACTTAGCACAGGCAGAGGCTAAGAAGTCGTAAACTTCCTTGTTTAAGTCAATGGCTCTGGCTAAATCCTTTTCACCGGAAATTTGAGCTTGAATCAAGTGATCACAGTGGACAGTAGAAGGAGTAGCAACTTCTGGCATACCAGCAGACATGAATTGTAAGATAGCCATTTGAGCAGTAGCATCTTGACAAGCAACACGATCTGGTCTTAACTTCAAGTAAGAAACACCCCTTTGGATATCTTGTTCATGAGGATTGTCCAAGTGACCGTATAAGATCTTTTCAGCATAAGTCAATGGTCTGTTTAATCTTTCCTTGACAATCTTGACATTTTCAAGATGCTTTTTGTATTGAATAAAGGAGTGGGTTTCCAACAAGTTTTGGTTAACTTGGGAGTCCCTGGTTAAACCGGAGGTAGCTAATCCACGGACACTACGTGGAACTCTAACAGCAGTTCTTGAGGCTGACAACATTGTTAATTTAACCTTAGAAGTGTTCGATAGGAAAAAGTTTCAAAAAATTGAAATCGGATTGCTGCTTGATGAATATATATACAAGGATTCTTTGTCGATGTGGGTTATGAAAGTTCGGATCCATGATTTGGGGCCTTGAATATTTAGCCAATGGCAAGGAAGAAATTTATAATAGTTGAATTCCGAGGTGCGACCAACGTTTTGGACATACGGATTATTCTTTCAGTTACAGCCGTGGTTTTCAGAGAATTGAGATGATACTGAGTTAAATAGTGACATCCTGATGATAATTAGAGGAGATTGGATTAATTGGTTGACTAGCCGCCATTATTTTTACAACTCATATCATCATTTTTGATGGGGGATGTAGAATAGCAAAGGGTTGCTGCCAAATGAAAATTGACTTTCACAGAGAAACTTTTTTGGGAAAGTCAAACATTTTGCCGGAGGCTTCCCGGTATGACCGTAAGTCTAAATTTTCTCCAGGTTTCATCAACTCCGAGCAAAATTATTGTCCGATTTTCACTCAGTCTTATTGGCTGTCAAGAATTCGGAGCCGACCTGGGTGAGGAGACAAGGGTGATCAATGTCGCGACAAGGGATGAAGATTTTCGCGACATATGGTATGTCGTGTGATCTTTGATTACACAAACCCGTATATGGTCTCGAGGAAGTAAATTACTGTGGCGCAAAATAGCTATCTAAATTGTCTTCGGATTTATCTCGGTTCGGATATAATGGATATCTGTCATCGCAAACATTTATCTTATATATTTACAAGTAAAAGTTAGCAAACTTGTCGTATTACTAGGTTGCACAACGGGATATATCATGTCAAATGAGCTGCTGCAACACTTGAATGCTAATATTTGCGGGTTGAAAGGGCTCTTGGTCCCACTAGCAATAGATAACTCAAACGCATTTAACCCATGTTTTATCAGTGAAGTATTGGTGCTTATTGCTCAGGTGTTCCTCTGTTGTTGCATTATTCAGTTGTATCAAGTATATTACAAGCCTAGCCATGGAAATTTTAACCCTAAAAGCACGGGGTTGGCATACTACGTGAGGCTTAACCTGGTGATGTTACATTTAATAATTTTTGCAATTTTGCAAAATATGACTCAAGGTTCAGAGACTGATCGATATGGGCTTGTGAAAGCATTCTACTGGATCATTTGCACTATCCTTGTTGGTATTTTGCCTTTACATATTATTGAGCCCTTGAAAAGTTCGATACCAAATGGGGCGTTGTTGGTATTCTGGTTGTGTATTACATTAATTGAAGCCATAGTCTTTTATCAAGATTACTTTACTGAGTGGAAACTTTTTAATTCAGGTAATTTCTCAATGGCTGTTTCAGGTTTAGAACTTCTAGCTATTATTAATTCAATCTCAATTTTTGTTTCAGAGCATTCTTGGTGGAAACCTACATTTGAATTAGCTACACATTATAAGAGAAATGATATGACTTCTGAACTTACCAAACCAAATCTCATAGAAAGCATTACATACAGTTGGATGAATGAAATGATTGTTGAAACTTATAAAAATCAAACTGTTACTGGATTTGATCTTCCAAAGGCACCCGTTGAGTTGTCTGCAGAGAAGTCGACCGACCAATTACTTAAATACTATTCTCCCTCTCGGGAGAATCCATCTTTGGTCGTTCCATTAATTAAAGCATTTGGTGGAATAGCGCTTGTTGCGTTAGCCATGGAAACTGGTGATAAAATTTTAGATTACGTTCAACCACAACTATTAAGATTATTGATTCAATTTTTTGGTCAGGAAGATGCCCCATTGTTAAAGGGTGCATTGATTGCACTCCTGATGTTCATCGTAACGTTGTTCCAAAATGGTCTTTTTAATCAATATGCTCTCAAGATTGTTGAATTAGGTTTAGGTTGTCGCTCATCGTTAACTTGTCTCATATTTCAAAAAAGCTTGCGTTTATCTTCTGAATCCAGGACAAATAAGACTTCAGGTGATATTGTGAATTTAATGTCAGTAGATGTTAACAGAATACAGAGCATATCTCAAAATATGTCTACTTTATTAACTGCTCCACTTGAATTGGTTATTTGTGTCTATTCTTTGTGGACAATATTAGGAAAAGCTACTCTTGTTGGTATATTAACTATGGTATTTTTGATTCCTATTAATACTAGCATAGTCAGGTATTCCAGAAATCTCAACAAGAAGCAAATGAAACTTAAAGATAAGAGAACTAGGATTATCAACGAGATTATATCTGGGATTAAAAGTATTAAATTGTATGCTTGGGAAAAGCCCATGTTAGCAAAGCTTTTTGAAAGCAGAAATAACAAGGAATTAAAGAACCTTAAACGTATCAGAATTGTCAATCAATTAGGGAATTTTATTTGGAATATTATTCCGTTTCTTGTTTCATTTGGAACATTTGCAACCTATAGTTTAACGGAGAGGAAACCCTTGACATCTGATATCATATTCCCCGCTCTCAACTTACTTGATTTGTTGTCTAATCCATTGATTCAGTTGCCTATGGTTATTAGTTCTTTAATCGAAGCTTCTGTAGCTATGGGTAGAATTAAAGAGTTTTTGCTGTGTTCAGAAGTTGATGAAAGCTTAATTACTAGACTTTCTAGATCTACTAACAAGAATACTGATGCTATTGATATAAGCGGTGTTTCTTTCATGAGAAATACGTTCAAATTTTCTGATAACGAGAGGATCAGTGATAATCAGTTTGCTTTAAAAAACATTAAGTTTTCTGCCAGAAACGGTGAATTGTCCTGTATTGTTGGTAGAGTTGGTAGTGGTAAATCAACATTGTTAGAAAGTATCTTAGGTCAATTATACGCTGTTAACTCCAAAGACTGGAGTAAACCACCTTCGATTAGAATATATGGTACTACAGCATATTGTCCGCAATCGCCTTGGATTATGAATGCATCTTTTAAGGAAAATATAACGTTTGGGCATAGATTTGATCCTGAATTCTATCAGAGAACAGTGGAAGCATGTCAGCTCTTACCCGATATCGCTATTTTACCAGATGCAGATGAAACACAAGTTGGAGAGAAAGGTATATCCTTATCAGGTGGTCAAAAAGCAAGATTGGCATTGGCTAGAGCTGTCTATTCTAGAGCAGATATTTACTTATTGGATGATATTCTTTCTGCTGTTGATTCTCATGTCGGAAAACAAATTATTGATAAAGTTTTAAGTAAAAATGGCTTGTTGGCCACAAAATCTGTTGTCCTTTGTACTAATTCTATTTCTGTTCTTAAATACTCTGATAAATTGCTTTTAGTTGAAGATGGTAGCATAATTGAGACGACAAGCTTTAAATTTGTTGAACCTATTAACCATCCTAAATTATTCAAATTGATTGAAGAGTTTGATAAAAGTGATGAAGATTTGGAAGATAGTGGAATGTCTTCGAAAGTTACTTCAGACATTGAAGAAGAAACTGAAGAAGTTAAAGATTCAGATAATGATACAAGTTGTACTAGGAGCTTACGTAGAGCAAGTGTAGAAACTTTTCATTGGAATCCGTTAGCAAGATTATTGCCTAATTTAAGATCAGGTCAATTAAATGAAACCCTGCAAAAAGGAAAAGTAAAATGGAAAGTTTATGGAAAGTATATTAAAGCCTGTTCCATTTTTGGAATAGTTTCTTGGTTATCACTAATGATTCTGAGCTCTATTATATCTATTGCTAGTACTTATTGGCTTAAGCATTGGGCAGAAAAAAATGCACAAAGTGGAAGTAATGCTAATGCTCTTCAATATATTGCCATTTATGCTATATTAGGATTTGGATCTAGTCTATTGCAGTTCACACAAGGTGTTGTTATGTGGATTTTTCTCTCGATTAAAGCTTCTAAGCTGATTCACGATAAAATGGCTATCAGAATTTTAAAGGCACCAATGGTTTTCTTCGAAAGGACACCAATTGGAAGAATTATGAATAGATTTACTAATGATATTAATAAGATTGATGATATTATTCCGAGGATATTTTCAGGCTTCTTCAGATCATCTGTAAGAACATTTTTCATTCTTTGTGTAATAGGATTTGCAATCCCTAGTTTTTTGATAATGATCGTTGCTATATCATTCTTATATGCTTACTATCAATCTTATTATGTTTCAGGTTCAAGAGAGCTTAAGAGACTAGTATCGGTTTCAAGGTCACCAATATATGCACATTTACAAGAAAGTTTAATGGGAGTAGACACAATAAGAGCTTTCAATCAAGAAGATAGGTTCTTCTTCATCAACAATTCTAATCTTGATTTCAATTTAAAAGGATTATATATGTTGGGTGCGGTTAATAGGTGGCTGTCTGTAAGATTGCAATTCCTTGGCTCGATTGTAGTCTTATCAGCATCGGTATTATCCATATATAGTTTGTCTACTTCAAGAGCTTTGAGTGCAGGTATGGCTGGTTTTACCATGAGTTATGCGTTGCAAACTACTCTGTCTTTGAATAGAATGGTTAGAACTTCAGTTGAAATGGAATCAAATGTCGTTGCGGTTGAAAGGTGTTTAGAATACTGTGACTTGCCAACAGAAGAAAACCTTGACGATAAATCCAAATTTGTAATACCACCAGTTACATGGCCAAGTGATGGTTCAATTTCTTTCAATAATTATTCCACTAGGTATAGAAAAAACTTGGATCTTGTTTTAAAGAACGTAACTTTTAAAATCAATCCAGGTGAAAAAATTGGAGTTGTTGGAAGAACGGGTGCTGGTAAAAGTTCATTAGCAGTCTCGTTATTTAGAATCATAGAGGCTGTTGCAGGTAATATCGATATTGATAGAATAAACACCAGTAGCTTGATTTTAAATGATTTAAGAAAGAATTTGGGTATCATCCCACAAGATTCGCAATTATTTGAAGGTTCACTCAGACTGAATTTGGATCCATTTGATTATTTTAAAGATGAAGAATTATGGAAAGCCCTTGAGTTGGCCCATTTGAAAGATCATATTTTACTGTTAGAGTGTGAGGATGAAAATAAATTGAATGTGCCGGTTATGGAAGGTGGTTCCAATTTTTCACTGGGCCAAAGACAATTGATGTCATTAGCCAGAGTACTTCTAAAGATGAATCTGTCAAGGATATTAGTTCTTGATGAAGCTACTGCTGCTGTTGATGTCCAAACAGATAAAATTATTCAGGAAACTATTAGATCTGAGTTTAAAGACAAGACGATTATAACTATTGCCCATAGATTAGAAACAGTCATGGATAGCGACAAAATATTAACCTTAGATGCTGGAGAAGTGAAGGAGTTTGATACTCCTCAGAAACTTCTACAAGATGAATCTAGTATCTTTTATTCCTTGTGTAAGAAAGGTGGTTATATTTAATCTTCAAATATTTTGTCATAATCAAAAAAATTTTGCAATTATATAAAAGTTTATAGAAAAGCATAAAAATAGTATATTTTGAATCTTTATAAAATGAAGTAAGAACATACAACCGATAAGCGTAATTAATTAATTACATCAAATGTATAATATCTTAAATACGTAATTAAATTTAAGTTGCTACTATATTAATGTATAGAATATACACTTAGTAGTGCCAATTAATGTTATTTAGAAAAGGAAACTTGTATCAGCGAATTAACAAATTTCACCAAAAAACTAAATCTTCTGTATGAACATCATTAGACTTACACTTTATCTTATTATCACATACCCCCAAATTGTCTACGTTTTATGGAGGATAAGATAATGTAGATAGAACGTAAAAAGACGTGCACATACCAATTATCCCCAAGGAATAAGGATGTAAGCGAGCCGAACTATGCGATTCTTTAAAAGTAAATTTCTGTATTGAACGTTAATTTAGATAACTTAAAAATATATTGATAATGGCAGCTACAGCACAACATGCATCTAAGTTTACTCGTTTTATGAATTCAGAAACTGGTCCAAAAACTGTCCATTTCTGGGCTCCAGTTATGAAATGGTGTATTTTTTTTGCTGGTATTAGTGATCTGCAAAGACCAGTCGAAAAAGTCAGTGGTACTCAACAAGTTGCTTTATTCTGTACCGGTGTTATATGGACAAGATGGGCAGGTTTCGTAATCAAACCTCGTAATCCTTTATTAGCCAGTGTTAACTTCTGTATAGGTACAATTGCTGGTATTAACCTTTATAGACTTGCAGACTACAGATATAAAGCTGGAGACAGTACTGCCCAAGTATTCAGTTACATAATCAATGGAGGTAGTGGAAGTAGTCCCAAAGATACTATTGAAGCACCAAAGGAAACTAAGCAAAATTAATGTTTTATGAATTGAAATTTCATCAATAGAACTATATACTACTTTTTGTATATATTCCCTTTCTGCATTTACCACTGTTTCTAAGAATAAATATTCATTATCTATTTTCGCTATGTGTCTATTAGCATATTCTCCTCATTTTCTTTCTCTAATGGCGTATTTTCCTTCGTAGTAGTAGTGGTACTCAAATTGACATTTTCCACATCATCGATTTCTACCACACTCTCTGGTGGGTGCTCTCCATCGATATCATGATCGATATCATGATCATTACCTTCAGCACCAACATCTGGTAACCGTTCATCTTCTATGACAGAATCATTATCTGATACACTTTCCTGCTCTAAAATTTTATTCTCCTCGTCCATAGCATCGTCAAGTTCAAGCTCCTGCTCAATATCATCTATATCATCGTCATCGTCCTCTTCATCTGAGTACTTAAAGTTTTTTAAATCTTCGTATTCATTCTTCTTAATTTCTTCAACCTCATGTATTACCTTGGCCAACTTATTAGTAATGAACTCGTTCAAGGAGACATCCCTAGTAGTCCATTTCCTATTATTGCTTGTGAGCTGGTTCTTAACAGTGAGCAAGATCTCATATTTAATTCTTCTTTCAATCCTAAGTCTATACTCAATATTAAGCAACGATTGAAATGATTTAAAGTCTGGTGATGGTAAAGTAGAATCGGAATCGACAGCAAAGAGCAGTGCCAATTCTACTTCTGAAGGGAATTCTCCAGTCTCTTCATTTTTTGTAATAAATTCAAGTAATTTTCCATCATCAAATTGTTTGATAGTATGTATAGAAAATTTGAAGTCTGGTAACTTTATTGAATTTCGAAGACCTTCAAAGTCATCGTCAAGTTCTTCAACTTCGCTATTCAATCTTGCAGTTTTTCCAAGTTTAAGATTGTATTCTTTAATATCTGTATCAATTATGTCCTGTTTCTTCTCATGTATCCAGTTTTTGTAATTCTTCTGGAACCTGTTTACCCTAAAGGAGTCTAGTATGAATTCTTTTTGTAATTTTTTTATTTCAAAAATCGTATCAGGGTTCCCATTATCACTTCTTAGCTCACCAATTTTTTCCAAAAGTTTCTTAGTCGACTCTAAAGAAGATTTGGACTCATCTAGCAGTACTTTTAATTCATCTATTTCTTCTTCTACAGTCATATTCTCCTTCTTGATTCTTCTTCAATTGTAGATAAAATTTCAATCACAAAAGGTCGCATTTTTTTGTTTATGGGATGATTTTTGATATCAAAGATCAATTACTGAAAAAAACTGTGCCTAATATGACAGATGATAATATACAATCTATAGATATTCGAATAAAGCTATTCCAAGCCTGCCAGATATTATCTAATTTAAATTTATTCCAGGCTTCAAAGTGGTGTGCTGAAGCGCTAAATGGGCTCCCTGAAGCTTCGACGCCAATTAAATATCCACAAATAGAACCAGATGAAGATGAAATATTGGATCAAGAAAAGTTTATGCTTGCAAAGATGTATTTCAATTGTAAAGAATTTGACCGTGCTGCGCATGTATTGAAGAATTGTAAGAGTGGTAATGCATTGTTTTTGAGGTTGTATTCGATATTGATTTCTGTAGATAAGAAGGCTACAGAAGAGACAGAGGGATCTATAAATATAGGAACATTAAACATATCAGTGAATACTGAGGAATCTCTGGAAGAATGTAATGACCAGAAGGAGCTATTTAATAATTTGAATACTAAATTATCGAAGATTTTACAAGAATCAGAACAATATCATTCAACACACCCACCAAATTCGTTTTTGCATTATTTAAATGGAGTAATTTATAATAAGAAGAAAAAGTTTTCGTTAGCTCAGACATGTCTATTTCAATCTCTAGAAGTATTTCCATATAATTGGTCATGTTGGCAGGAATTAATTGCATCTTTAAACACATTTGACGAGGCCATGAATTTGATTAATAAAATAAAAGCATCAAAAAGTCCGCTTTCCTCTAATATAATGTTTCAATTCTTTGAAGTGGTTATTTTGCAAGAATACTACCAGCAAACGTCATCATTATGTGACAGTGTTCAGAATTTAATAGATATCTTCCCAAAATTCAACTTTTTAAAAGTACAACAATTCTTAATTTCATATCATAGTCTTGACTATTTTCAAGCAGAGGCAATTTTTGATCAGATTCTAGTACAAGATCCTTTAAGGCTCGATGATTTAGATACGTACTCTAATATGTTGTATGTTATGGAAAAGCGATCAAAATTATCCTTTTTAGCCCAGTTTGCTTCCCTGATTGATAAATTTCGACCTGAAACCTGTTGCATTGTTGCAAACTACCACTCGATGAAATGTGAACACGAGAAGGCTATTATGTACTACAAACGTGCCTTAACTTTGAATAAAAATTGTCTAAGTGCGTGGACTTTAATGGGTCATGAATTTGTGGAACTAAAGAATTCCCATGCTGCAATTGAGTCATACCGTAGAGCAGTTGATACTAATCCTAAAGATTTCAGAGCGTGGTATGGATTGGGCCAGGCATACGAGGTTCTAGACATGCACTTATATGCTTTGTACTATTATCAGAGAGCAACTAACCTTCAACCATTGGATAAGAGAATGTGGCAAGCTATTGGTAATTGTTATGAAAAAATTGATAAATATGAGGAAGCTTTGAAATCTTTTGAAAAAGCTTTAACTATCGATAATTATGGTAGTGAGAATCCTGATAATCATATTAGCGTGGAACCACATATTTGCTACAGATTAGCCATAATTTCGGAAAAACTAGACAGAAGAAAAGATACGTACAAGTACATGAAATTATGCTTTGATCAAGAATACGAATGGGGTGTTACAGATGAGACTGCAAAAGCTAGATTATGGTTAGCCAGAAATGCATTGGAGAACAAATGGTTTGAAAAAGCTTACGATTTAGCTAAAGATTTAAATCACAGCAATGCTCATGATATAGAGGAAGCAAGATCAATTACCATAGAAGCTCGAAATAGGATGCTGAAATGAGAATAGCTAAATTATATTAATTATATTTAATGATAAATAAGTCATATTTAAAATTTTTGTAAAAAAATAGTTGACGAAGGAAGTGACAGAGGATATTAATATTAAGTTTTCACTTCATCAACTAATATTTGGTAATTTCATACTCTAAGTTTAATAAGTCCTGTTCATTAGAGATTTTAGAGCAAACGTTATCAATGGCTAAATTCAAAATTTCAGCAAGTCTCCTTAATTCATCAATAGAAACACCATTGTTTACGAATATCATTAAATGTGGATTTAAAACAGGAAGATTTTCATGTTCAAATGTTCTCTTAGTTCTAGTAATTAAAATGTTAGAATTCAATAATACAGAATCGATAATTTTTTGTAATATGAAAGACTCTAAATTGTATCTGTGATTGAATTGATTAACATGCTTACTTGCCTTACCAGTGTTTAAAAATTGAACGCTTCCATAATACTCTGGTAAGCTCAAATGTTTTCTAAATTGAGAAGTTAAACTGATGTGAATAATAGGTGATGCAGGATTGGAGATTACACTTGCAAATCTAGGCAATTTCTTTGATAAAATACCATGAAGGAAGCTGGTTTTCTCTTGTAAATTAAAAATCAACTTGGAGTTTCCTTCCAGGTCCAATTTTGTAGTGATCTCTTCGATTGCTTTGGAAGCAGTTCTAGCACAATAAGGAGGCAATGAGGCACTAAAAACATAAGCAATAGATTGAATTCTTTGATGGTGAACCATAGGCTTGACACCGACACAGAAACCACCAGATGATGCAAATGAAAGGGCGAGAGAACCAATTGTGATGGCAATCTCTGATCTTGGTATTCCGAAATGTTGAGAAAGTCCCTTACCTGTTTTACCTAAAACACCAATGGATAAAGATTCATCGAGGAACAAACGGTACTTAAATTTATTCTTTAATTCTACAAGTCTTGGAAGCAAAGCCAAATCACCTGAGTTAGCAAATAATGCTTCAGTTATAATAAAACGTCTTTTAACTGGCTTTTGCTTATCCAATACAGGCTTCAATTCAGTTAATACTTCTTCTAAATGGTCCATGTTGTTATGTTCATACCATTCAATATCACAACGACTAACAATTAAGGCCTTTTGAATGGCCAAGTTAACTCCACTATCAACTACACATAAATCACCCCTTTTAAGGAAAGCAGGAATTACAGATCCCGCAGTAACAAAATCTTGACCATACAAAATAGCTTGTTCACCATCCAAATACTCAGCCAAATCCTCTTCTAATCTGATGTGAATTTCTTGAGTACCGTAGAAATTAGGAGGCCCACAAGCACCAACACCGACGTTTCTGATTGTAGCTTTGGCGCTATCATGAATAATTTCATTTTCATTCAAATTTAAAAAGTCGTTGGAGGCCAAGTTAACAACCTGTCCTTGAATATTTTCCAAATGGACGTGTGAGCCATTCATACCCTTTACATGAGGAATGGACTTAAGCTCCCATGCTTGCAAGTCAGTGACTGTATCAACAAGCGGTTCTGATTGCCATTCTTTACAGAGCTCGTCTATTTCTTTATTTGAAAGCCTGACTACATCGGCCTTGTTTTCCTTTCTCTTTGCAGAAAGAAAGTACTTACAGGCAAAAACGAACAAGGCGAATTCAAACAATGATCTTACAGGGTCGTTTTTGTAAGATGACTTGAGATATCTGAGAATGATCAGTCCCCCCGGCAAGTTATCCAATTTATTCAAATAGTGCAAGAAGTTCTCAGACAATGATGCAGCCACCAATTCAAACGTAGGTGGGATGCTCAACGTCTCTGTGGCCGTAGTAGTTGTAGTAGTTGTATAAAAAGCTCCCGTTGTTGTCATTTTTCACTATATTTATTCGTCCAGCGGTCAAATACCACAATTAATATTTATATACGATAAAAAAAGGCCCAGTTTCGTGACTATCTAATTAACGATAAGGTTACTTCCCGTACAATCTATCTTGATCTAAAAGACTTTAGGATTTCTTGAACTTCGAAATGCTACCTAACTGATGATAAACAATATTTACAACACTGGTATAAAAATTAATTACTCTTTTGGAATGTGTCCGCGCGTATTATGAAAATTTTCCCAACTCCTATTTCCACACAGTATGGAGGAATGATAAGCGTGATAGTTAGAAGTGGGAAAGAGAACGAGTGAAATGGTCTCATAGTTAAATGTGAATTTTGTAGAATGTAAATTATTCTTGAAGTAGATTTTCTACCTAAGGTATTCTATAAGGAAATGTGACAAAGCTGCTTGAAGTTAAACCGAGGAATTGTACTACATATTTATTTACACAAATAGCGTAAGAAGTAACTGAAATTACAGAGAATGAAATAAGGAATTAATGTATTAGGATGTGATATTTTATTGATCTTTTGAGCAATCTCGGATATATAATTTTGTTTATGTTTCCGCTATTTCTCTTCTCATTTCGTGATCTCGTATTGATTCTTGTGAAACAAGAAGGATACCTACAGTAATTGATAATTTTAAAAATGTATGTAGATTTCGGATAAAGGGGATAATTGGCATCTATTGTAGAAAATCACTCCAATGAAACAATATTGGGATAATGATCATCTTTTAGTCGTTCAATATTCATAGATTTTCTGATTACTACTAATTGTGTGTGGTGACATTCTTCTGAAGTGCCTACTAGAAGAATTAATTGTAAGGAAATAAAATAAAATGACATCAGATTTACCCTAATTTTCTAAATATACAACATTATATTACAGTATTTATATAGAGGAGGTTGGATTCTCTTTTAATGTCTTTACGAAGTTTTTGAAGCTGGGAGAATTCATAAATTGCAAATTGTTAAAACAGGCAGAATTCTCTGCAATGAAAAATTGAAGAGCTTTTTGAATGTCGTTTGTTTGACCATTTTCATTAATTTCACTAATAGATTCTATGAGAGGAAACATAGGCTTTTGTACCATAGACTCGGAATCAGATTCGGTACCATTATGTTTAATGACCACAGCTTTATTATAGGCTTCTATTTGCTTATTGTGAGATAAGACTAAATCGTTGTATTTGTCAATTTCCTCTTGTTTCTCTGAACGCATAGGTTGTCTCTGGAATTGAGCAAGAGAAGGATCTATGGAGGTCGTATCAACCTCCTTTGTAGGATAAGGTTCGTATTTAGACTGTGGAGTTAGGGTCAGCGGCGACTTTTGAATAGGTGCATTAAAGCTCTGTGAAGGTGACTGATAGAGTTGTTGATGCTGGGGATATTGCTGATGTTGCTGGTGTTGTGGGTGAATCTGGTGCTGGTGTTGGTGTTGAAATTGTAGTTGGTGTTGGTGCTGTTGTTGATATTGGGGAGGTATCTGATGCTGTTGGTATGGAGATCTCATAGATTCCTCCAACACTACTGGCTTCGAATCTGGAGTCATAATAGCACGAGGTGGAAGAACAGATTGATGTAGCACTGGCTCCATCACTTTAGTCAACACAGGAGACGTCTGAAGTCCCAGATTCATGATTCCCATGGCAATAGCATCGTCTCTATTGGTGACTAAAGGTCCTAACCGGTCCACATATTCCTTAAGCTTTTCCAACCGCAAGTTAATATTCTTTGGATCACTATAGTTTTCCTTATTGATGCCATGTTTTGAGTTTACGTGTGTAATAAGTTTCTTAGGGGAACCTCTATCACCGTCCAATCTAAATATCTCCTGATGACAGTACAAACAAACTGCTCTATATTTGTTTTCTGGATCTTGCTCAAACCAATCCCATACCCACGATCTTTTCTTCGTATACTTTTTAAATGGCAATGGTGCCTCTTGGGATAGATGGGATATCGTATTTGCGTTATGAAGATGAATTCGGCTTGACATTTTATGGTCGAGTTTCGTTACGGGTTCCTTTTCCAGTTATTTATTTGCAAATAACGGTGTAATTTGTTCAGCACGTATAACTTTCTTCTCACTTGAAGAGCGTGATTTTATTTGTATGTAAATACGTGTAACTAGATGGTAGTTATGGTAATGATATATAAGGTTCTACCAATCATTTTCAATTTTGAAAAACGTCGTGCTTTGTGCACTCCCATACATTTCCAAATGGTTCATATATACATAATATGTAGCAATACAAGATGGTACCTAAAAACGGCAATTTAAGGTAAAAATACCTTAGAAACACCCTCTACATCTCTACGACAACAAACACAACCTTCCATACCTTTAGCAATCAAGCTCATTCTGCAATCATCACATATAGCAAAGCATTTACACGGCCATGTAATTATCTCTCGAGTATTGGTCTGGCAAATGACACAATCAAACTTCGAGTCTACAGATACCTCACCAGACGTATTGATCGAAGGGCTGGCTCTTTTCTCTAATAATAATTGCACAAGTTTCTCCAAATCCGAGTCTGCTGATCTTGATGGTGGTGTGGTCGGTGCGACCAAAGACCGAAATTTAGATCTCGTTAGCTTACCTTCTCCATTGTAGTCGATGTGATCCAAGAGAACATGTAGAGAAGATGTATTTACAAATTCACCCACTCCATCATTGCCTAGCAATTCGTAAAGAGGTACAGCAGTCGAAGAACCGTAGATAGACCCGTCTATAGACTCGGCATCAGATTCCATTACTGATTCCAAATCATCGTCATCGTAGCCAACATTATAGAAATCATCCGAGTTATCTACTTCAGATATTTCGACACCATTTAAAAGAGAGAGATATTTCTCCTCCACCTCATCATTAGAAAACTGATCGATAGGTAATGATCGTTTTGGTGTAGAACATTTGGTAGCAAGTCTCCTTTGCATATACTTGGCAAGGAAACCAGGTACTAATTTCTTCCTATATTCAAACGACTCATTGGACTCTTCTAAGTCATTATCGTCAAACACTGGATCCAGAAAGAAACTATTCCTTATAAAGTCAGGAACAGATTTTCTAATAATTTTATATACAACAATTCCATAAATCAAAGATATTAAATTGGTAAGGAGATGCTTGACAGCCATATATCTCGACTTAAAAATACTAGTAGATCTAGTCATTGCTTGGTAGTTATGGCTGATGTTAGTCAGGGTCAATCTCTTTGATGGACGCAGAATCATATTGCTGTAACCATTAATCCCATTTTCACGCAAATAAGCTAGGGCTGATCTAGCAGACTTTTCATCAACAACAGAAGTACCCATCAAACTTGCAATAGTATCCCAAATAGACCTTTCTATCCAAGTTTGGTTATCTAGAGGTATTAAGCTTAATTCCTTGATATAGCTAGTCTTTCCGGCAATATTAACCACAAGAATTACGAATTTACTAAAAGCGGAATAAAAGTCTTCCGACAAGTCAATTCTTGTTCCAAATATCGACGTATCAGTATCCTCAGATTCTTCATCTTCTTCATATGTTCTTGTGAATATACTAGAACAATTCAAATCGTCTAAAGAAAGGTTATTAAATAAGATTGCCAACAAAAATATGCAAATGCTTACTGCAAATATAAATAACATCATTAATTGGGGAATGAATATAACAACAAAAACTTTTGGGAATAGGAAAAAAGTGCCCTGAAAAACAGTCAGGATAATATATGATAAAAATAATAACCCTGATACACTCAGTGCAATAAGACGGTATTTGTTATCATTTATCAAGCTTCCTATATGGATAATCAAATGATTAATTAACAGAAATAAACAACTTATTAACATTTGTTCAGAAGGTACTGATGGAATTGATATACGTTCACGAACTATATTTGTTCCTATGCTCTGATCTCTGAAAGCTAGAGAATGCTCAAAGATAGTGATTCCAGTTTCAGTCAACATCTTTTTACCTTCAATAGATGAAATAAACGTTTCCACAAACGCCAGTAGACAATAACTTAAAAAAATTGGCCAGTACATATCACTAGAAGGCCCCATCATCACATGCTTCTTCGAAGTACTCATATACTTGTCAAATGAGAAGAACTCTGGAGAGTATGCAAAAAATTTGTCTGGTATCAACTTATAAAAAAATGGAAGGTTACCAGAAACTGCAATATGTCCATGCAAATTCAATGCAACCAATACAGTATAAATATTATACAGTAGTATGCTTAGTGTGAATAGTCTAAAAAATACAATGGACACTTTCTTAATTGATCTAACCAGAGTACCCGTAGTGTCTATTCCTCTTAATCTGTTTATAATATCTCTCTGTGTTTGATTTGCATTTGTAGATGCCATGATCATAGTTCTATTCAATAGAAGTGCCATGAATAAACACGTCAAACCATAAATAGAAGTACTGTATTGGAGTAAGAACATTGCTTGGGTTGCACCATTTCGTTTTTGATCATCTATTGCATTCAAAAATGACATGATTACATTGGATATTGAGCCTCCACCAGCTTGAATGTCAGTGGTCGTATCATTGTATCCTAATGGAAGTCCACTTAGTGTTGCATTGGTACTATTGTTCGACATTGGTGGTATCTACAAAAGATCACTTGTATCGTAATCGGTATATTCACAGCTGATAAATACATTTGCGACATACACGACATTTATATTAAATGTCGTACTAATTATCATAAAATTGTAAATGATGAGTTAAAGGTATCTACTACATATTTAATAAAGTAATACAACGCCCATGAGTCGTCAATTACCCCCACCCCCACCTCCTCCAGGGATGAATAATAGACTGACTAACAAAACTAATACTAATGAGAATGGAATTAAGCGAGGAGGAACTAGACCACCACCACCACCTCCTCCTCCATCAATCAAAAAGAGGAGAGCTGTACCGCCTCCACCACCACCACCTCAAACAGTAAGGGTACCACACATTCAAGCTCCACCACCACCTTCTGCAATCCCGATAGCATTGCCAAGATCGCGTATTGGGTTGGCAAAAAGTGATGCAGATTCAAAAACTATGAAAGATGATATTCTAGAGAGGAAATACAAATGGATTCAATTACAAAAAAATAGATACAATGTAAAACCAGCTACTAAGAATGGTGGTGCTATCCAACCACAGAAATCAGAAATGCCGCCTGAACATTTAAGAAAAATCATGATCGATCATGGTGATTTATCTTCGAAGAAAGTCGCTTCAGATAAAAGATCACACTTAGGATCGTTGAAATATATGCCCCATGCAATATTGAAGCTTCTAGAAAATATGCCTCAGCCTTGGGAAAATATAAAAGAAGTTAAAGTATTATATCACACAACTGGAGCGATTACTTTTGTTAACGAAATACCGAGAGTAATCGAACCAGTATACACTGCTCAGTGGGCAACTGCATGGATTATGATGAGAAGAGAAAAAAGAGACAGAAAACATTTCAAACGTATGACATTTCCGCCTTTTGATGATGAAGAACCCCCTTTAGATTGGGTTGAAAACTTAGAAGATGTAGAACCACTGGATGCTATCCAATTAGATTTGAGTAAGAACAAAGATAGTTCTGTATATGAATGGCTTTATGACGAGAAGCCATTAATAGAATATCTTAAAATAGTGAATGGTGATTCTTATCGAACTTGGAAACTAGATCTCCAAACAATGGGCACCTTATACAGACTTGCCCAGCCACTTCTCCCTGATAATCATGATTCAAATTATTTCTATTTATTTGATAAAGAAGCTTTTTTCACTGCTAAAAGTTTAAATGTTGCATTGCCCGGTGGACCAAGGTTTGAACCATTATATAAAGATAAAATCAATAATCCCGAAGCAGAAGATTTCACTGAATTTAATTCTTTAGATAGAATAATATTCAGAAATCCTATAAGGACAGAATATAAAGTTGCGTTCCCCTATTTATATAACTCATTTGTGAAGCTGGTCCATTTAGGACTATACCATGAACAGGCAAATTGCCACATAAGAAGTAATGATGAGGCTATCAATGCGTTTGAATTTAATTCAGAATTAAATCCCATAATTCCACATAAAATAAGATCATCTTCTGAAGAAGATCTACACGATTTGCAGCTCCCTAAATCTTTTATGCCTTTTATGTCAGTAGATATCAACAACAGCGTTGACAAAGATACCGAATTAATAATAGAACCAAAAGGAGCGAATGTCGCGATAGACCTTTTATGGGCACCATATCCTTTCAACCAGCGTAGTGGAAAAATGGTTAGAGCTCAAGATGTTGCATTGGTAAAACTGTGGTATAAACAGCATCCTTCGAGGGACCAACCAACTAAGGTAAAAGTCTCCTATCAAAAGTTATTGAAAAATTATGTTTTGAATGAATTGAGAAATCCAGAAGGAAGTAAAACAGGATCTAAAATGAGTAACCAACGTAAGATAAAGTTGTTAAAATCATTGAGAAATACCAAATACTTTCAAGAAACAACTATCGATTGGGTTGAAGCAGGTTTGCAGGTATGCCGACAAGGGTTTAATATGTTAAACTTATTAATTCATAAGAGAGGTCTTACTTACTTACATCTTGATTATAATTTCAATTTGAAGCCAACGAAAACCTTGACTACCAAAGAGAGAAAAAAATCAAGGTTTGGTAACGCATTTCATTTAATTAGAGAAATATTGAGAGTTATTAAGATATTAGTTGATGCTCAAGTGCAATTTCGTTTAGGAAACGTTGATGCCTTTCAATTGGCAGATGGAATTTATTATATTTTGAACCATTTGGGTCAGTTGACTGGTATTTACCGTTATAAATATAAAGTAATGCACCAGATAAGAGCATGTAAAGATCTAAAGCATGTGGTGTATGCAAGATTCAACCAAAATATTGGAAAAGGTCCT
This sequence comes from Schwanniomyces sp. yHRVM31, assembly GCA_030462985.1. NCBI lineage: Eukaryota > Fungi > Ascomycota > Pichiomycetes > Serinales > Debaryomycetaceae > Schwanniomyces > Schwanniomyces sp. yHRVM31. Next base: position 22,186 of record JAKVQU010000062.1, read on the forward strand.
GGTGTTGGATTTTGGCAGCCAGCTTGGAGAGTTTGGATATTTTTTATCAGAGGTATTATCCCCTTATTAGAAAGATGGTTGGGTAATTTATTGGCAAGACAATTTGAAGGTAGAAGAAGTAATGACGTTGCTAAAACCATTACAAAGCAAAGAGTCGACTCTTACTATGACTTGGAATTAAGAGCTCAAGTTATGCATGATATTTTGGATATGATACCAGAAGGATTAAAACAAAGTAAGTCAAGAACAATCTTACAGCATCTCAGTGAGGCGTGGAGATGCTGGAAAGCACATATACCATGGAAAGTGCCTGGGTTACCAGAGCCAATTGAAAAAATCATAGAGAGATACATAAAAGCAAAAGCAGATGGCTGGATTTCTGTTGCCCATTATAATCGTGATCGTATTAAAAATGGTGCAACTGTAGAAAAGACTGTTTCAAAGAAAAACTTGGGTCGTTTGACAAGATTATGGGTAAAGAATGAGCAAGATCGCCAGAATAATTTTGCGAAAGATGGTCCATATGTGTCAACTGATGAGGCAATAACTATATTCCAAACAGTTGTCCATTGGTTAGAAAGTAGAAAGTTCAGCCCAATTCCATTTCCACCATTATCCTATAAGCATGATACTAAATTATTAGTATTGGCCTTAGAAAACCTTAAAGAAAGTTACAATGCTAATGCAAGACTTAATTCTTCCCAGAGAGAGGAGTTGGCATTGATTGAACAAGCTTATGATAATCCCCATGAATTTTTAGCTCGAATCAAAAAATTTCTTTTGACTCAAAGAATTTTTAAGGAATGTGGTCTTGAAATGATGGACTACTATAGTCATCTCGTACCAACCTATTCTATAGATCCATTAGAAAAAATCACTGATACATACTTAGACCAATATTTGTGGTATGAAGCGGATAAACGTAAGTTATTTCCAAACTGGGTTAAACCTAGTGATGATGAGGTTCCACCTTTATTAGTTTATAAATGGTGTCAAGGTATAAATAATTTAGATAACGTGTGGAAAGTATCAGATGGGGAATGTAATGTGATGCTTGAAACTACATTAGATAAGTTGGCCGAAAAAATTGATTTTACCTTATTAAATCGTTTATTGAGATTAATTGTTGATCCTAATATTGCAGACTATATCACTTCAAAAAATAATATTAATATCACTTATAAAGATATGAACTATGTTAACCAATTTGGCTTGGTTAGAGGGTTACACTTTGCGTCATTCATTTACCAATATTACGGTTTAGTTATTGATTTGCTAATCTTAGGACTTGACAGAGCGAGTGAACTTGCGGGACCTCCTCAACAGCCTAATTCGTTTTTACAATTTAAAGATATAGAAACAGAAAAAGCAAGTCCTATTAGATTATATTCTCGTTATATGAATAAAGTGCATATTCTTTTTAGATTTGATAGTGAAGAAGCTAATGGGCTTATTCAAGATTTCCTTTCTGAAAACCCTGATCCAAACTTCGAGAATTTGGTAGGTTATAATAATCATCGTTGTTGGCCAAGAAGTTCAAGAATGAGATTAATGAGACATGATGTTAATCTTGGTAGGGCTGTATTCTGGGAAATTTCAAATCGTATTCCAAGTTCCATAACAAATATGAATTGGAGAGACACTTTTGCGTCAGTTTACTCGAAAGATAATCCAAACTTATTATTCTCTATGTGTGGATTTGAAGTCAGAATATTGCCAAAGGTTCGTGCTGAAGAGGATTCCTCTTCGAAAGAAGGTGTATGGGACTTAATTGATAATTCAAGTAAGGAAAGAACTGCAAAAGCTTATCTTCAAGTATCACAGGATGAGGTTAATAAGTTTAATAATAGAATACGTCAAATATTAATGTCTTCAGGATCCACAACATTTACTAAGGTTGCTGCCAAATGGAATACAGCACTTATCTCCTTATTTGCATATTTTAGAGAAGCAATTGTAACAACTGAATCTTTATTAGATGTCTTAGTCAAATGTGAGACGAAGATTCAAAATAGAGTTAAGATGGGCCTTAATTCTAAGATGCCTTCTCGGTTTCCACCTGCGGTATTCTATACTCCTAAAGAACTAGGAGGGTTAGGAATGTTAAGTGCTTCGCATATTTTAATTCCAGCCTCTGACTTAAGATGGTCTAAACAAACAGATACTGGTATTACCCATTTCAGAGCAGGTATGACACATCAGGAAGAGAAAATGATCCCAACAATCTTCAGATATATAACCACTTGGGAAAATGAGTTTTTAGATTCTCAAAGAGTTTGGGCAGAGTACGCAATCAAGAGACAAGAAGCTCTTGATCAAAACCGTCGTCTAACATTTGAAGATATGGAAAGTAATTGGGAACGAGGATTACCTCGTATAAGTACTTTATTCCAGAAAGATAGACATACATTAGCATATGACAAGGGTCATAGAATTCGTAGAGAATTTAAACAGTTTAGTCTTGCTCGCTTTAATCCATTTTGGTGGACAAGTAATCATCATGATGGTAAGCTATGGAATTTGAATGCATACCGTACTGACGTAATCCAAGCGTTAGGAGGTATTGAAACAATTTTAGAGCATACTCTCTTTAAGGGAACAGGTTTTGATTCCTGGGAGGGTCTCTTTTGGGAAAAAGCTTCAGGATTTGAAGATTCGTTAAAATTTAAAAAGTTAACTAATGCCCAGAGATCTGGTTTGAGCCAAATTCCAAATCGTCGGTTCACATTATGGTGGTCTCCGACTATCAATCGTGCGAATGTATACGTTGGATTCTTAGTTCAATTAGATTTGACAGGTATATTTTTACACGGTAAAATTCCAACCTTGAAAATTTCTTTGATTCAAATATTTAGAGCCCATTTATGGCAAAAAATCCATGAAAGTATTGTTCAAGACATCTGCCAAGTTCTTGATAAAGAATTGGAGGTCTTACAGGTTGATAATGTTGAGAAACAAGCTATACATCCAAGAAAATCATATAAAATGAATTCTTCTTGTGCTGATATTGTTTTGACAAGTACTTATAGGTGGAATGTTTCTAGGCCATCCCTACTTCAGGATAAAAATGATGATATGAATATTCAAGCTAATAAATATTGGATTGATGTGCAATTGCGTTATGGAGATTATGACTCTCATGACATATCTAGATATACAAGATCTAAGTTTTTGGATTATACTACAGACAACACAAGCTCTTACCCATCTCCAACAGGTGCAATGGTTGGTATTGATCTAGCATACAATATGTATGACATTTATGGTAATTGGTTTTCTGGGCTTAAGCCTTTGATGCAAAGTGCCATGAAGGAAATAATGAAATCAAATCCTGCATTATATGTTTTAAGAGAACGTATTAGAAAAGGTCTACAATTGTATCAATCGCAGCCTCAAGAATCTTTCTTAAATTCAAATAATTATGCTGAGTTGTTCAACAATGATACTCAACTTTTCATTGATGATACAAATGTGTACAGAGTTACCGTCCATAAGACGTTCTCAGGTAATTTAACAACAAAACCAATTAATGGATGTGTATTTATTTTGAACCCTAAATCGGGTCAGTTATTTTTGAAAATTATCCACACTTCAGTTTGGGCAGGACAGAAGAGATTGGGTCAGTTAGCCAAATGGAAAACCGCTGAAGAGGTAGCTGCCCTTGTTAGTTCGTTACCTAGAGAGGAACAGCCTAAGCAATTGATTGTTACTAGAAAAGGTATAATGGACCCATTAGAGGTGCATATGTTGAACTTCCCTAATATTTCCATTAGGCCATCAGAACTTCATTTACCTTTCGCATCTGCTATGAAAGTAGATAAATTATCCGATATTGTATTAAGAGCAAGTGAGCCTCAGATGGTATTACTAAATATTTATGATGATTGGTTAAAGAGCATCAGTGCATACACAGCATTTTCAAGACTTATTTTAATATTGAGAGCTTTAGGTATCAACCAAGAACGTACCAACCTAATCTTGAGACCTGACATCAGTGTTATTACCCAAGACCATCATATATGGCCAACTTTTACCGATGAACAATGGATTGAAGTTGAAACGCAATTGAGAGATTTGATTCTCAATGATTATTCAAAGAAGCACAATATTAATATCCAGTCTTTGACCCAATCAGAAATTAGAGACCTCATATTAGGTCAAGATATAAGAGCACCATCTGCACAACGTCAAGAAATTGCTAACATTGAACAAGCTCCTAATACAGCAGATAATAAGCAATTAACTGCAATGAAGACAACCACTACTAATGTGCACGGAGAAGAAATTGTAACAGTAACGACAACTAATTACGAACAGCAATCATTTTCATCCAAAAACGAATGGAGAAATAGGGCGATTGCCTCGAATAATTTGCATTTGCGAAGTAAAAATATTTATGTCACTTCTGATCTGAGTGATATAATAGATGAGGAGAAATTTACGTACGTGATGCCTAAAAACTTATTGAAAAAATTCATTCAGATTTCAGACTTAAGAACACAAGTTGGTGGGTTTATTTATGGTACTTCTCCAGAAGATCATCCAGAAGTCAAAGAAATAAAGTATATTGCCATAGTTCCTCAATTGGGAAATAATACATCTATTCAATTCCCTTCTAAATTACCCGAAAAAAATGGTCCCTTAAAAGATTTAGAATTATTAGGCTGGATTCATACACAAACTCAAGATAATGGCCATTTAACTCCTCTGGACACTACGATACAGGCAAAATTTAAAGATTCTTATGATAAGAATTTCGCCACTTTAACTATATCTTTCACCCCAGGTTCGGTAACTCTTTCCATGTTTACTCTAACCGAAGAAGGTTATGAATGGGGTAAGAAGAATGTTGACTTATTTAATGACGTCCCTGCTGGTTTCAAGCCTTCTTTTAGTGAAAATGGCCAGGTTATCTTATCTGATAAGATTGTTGGAGCATTTATGGTTCCTGAAGAAGATATATGGAATTACTCCTTTTTGGGTTCAATTTGGAATACCAATAATCCATACGAATTAAAGGTTGACTTACCATTGAACTTTTATAATGAAATTCACCGTCCAAATCATTTTTCCACGTTTAATGAAATTGAAAATTCTGTACTAGAAGCTAACATGGAAAGTGTTTTTAATTGAAAATACTATAGTATTATTGTATATTATTAGCTGTATAATTAGTGTTTACTAAAATATAATATTACCAATGTCTTACAGAGATTATAAATTCTTCTATTTCAAATAAAAGTTTTCTTAATTCAGTTCTGGAAATGTTTTCTTTCAACATCAATAATTCTAAAGAATTTTTACCATTAAGGTATTTTAGTAATTTGTAAAAGATTGCAGTCAATTCTTTTGATAAGCTACGTTCATCTATAATTTTACTAATCCACTTACGTTCTAGAGTGCTTGCACGTCCAGGATCAATAATTATCGTATCATCTTCATCATCCAAAGACATATTCGGTCCATTTAATTTTATCCTAAGTGATTTTTCCATGATTTCTATATCTTGCTCTATGGACTTATGATCTTTGTCTTCTTTGAAAGTATTATCAGTTCCTGTCTCGATCTTATTTGATGATTTTGATCTTTTCTTTGTTTGTGCCTCATTTTCTAGATCTTCCTCAACTTTAATTTTTATCTTCTTAGGTATTTTTAACCATATGAAAGTTTGCAATTGGGTAACATATCCATATCTAAAGAGCCAACTTAATGCTTTTATGTAACTGTCTTTATGGTCTTTTGAAGGAATGATGGATGCAAATTGTTTGGGCTTCTTTGAAGGAGATGAGAATAACTTCAAAAAGTGAGATAAAGATGGCAAAGAAGGAAATTGACTTTTGAACCTGCGAATATCTTCATCTAAGTTAACAGATATTGGAGCCATTGGAGATAATATATAAACAGATCTAGTATTCAATGGCTGTATAACCCTTGCTCGTCTCCAATAGATCAAATGAAAAGCAAATGATTTTATTTGTTGAATATTTAAATCAGAGTTCCTGATTGATAATTTTAATAAGGACTCGGTAGGTCTAATAGTTCGAATAAAATTTGCAAGTGTACTGTCATGTTCTGTTTTGATATCTGAAATTATTGAATCAGGATCATCTAGTAATAATAATGCAAAATAAATCAAGTCATCTGCAGCACTTCCTGAGTCATCTAACTCATTTAGCTGATACATATTTGACATATTGCCTGTTTCATATCTTGTAGTACTTCCCACGTTAATTAATCCACTATGTTCCAATAGTTTTACAGTTGAAGATAAATAAGATCCCGGAATAAATGGAACAGAGGTTTCTGGTAATGAATGGAATTCAGTCTTAATTGGTATTTGGAACGAACGAAGTTTGTTCTCTATTGAGAGATTTGCAATTTTCGATTCTGAAATCGCATTGTAGCAATCACAAATAATTTTACAAAGGGAAGAATTTTGAATTAAATTCCCATAGAGATTGTCATCTTTAAACTTCTCTTTTAGATCCATAATTGATTTAACTTCTCTGGCGACAAAATTAGATTTCAGCTGTTCATATCTTAATACTAACGATAATCTTGAGATTACGTAGTGAAACATCTCATCCACCCTGAAGTTACATTCTATAACCGGTGGATTCATGATAAACACTAGATGAAACATATTTAGACTCGATTGCTCTACTGAATCCTTTTCCTTAGAACTTGCTCTCCACGAGCCATTATCGTATTTGTGAATTGGCAAACCTAAGAAGATTAATTCATCGATAGCTAAATCAAACCTGGAATTACACATTAACTTAGAAGGACATAGCATTTCTACTAAATAATCTTGTTCGATACCACATATAGTCTTCGGTAAATTCTCTTTATCTAGGAATTTTTTCTTAATAGAGCTATCTGATGATTTTAGTGATTCCTCTTGAAATTTATCCTTATCATTTTCCAGCATAGTCATATTTCCTATGTTTTTTTTTCCCAAATAATGGTTCATGCTTTTCGAATCCCATACACCTTCACCTTCGGCGTAATCCAGCTGATCATCATCAGTACCTTCATCAGTGCTGTCATATGTACTATCGTATACGTTATCATTAAAATTATTTACATTAGGTTTTTGTTTCCATTCAGAAAGCTCTTTTGGGTAACTAAATACCAATTGGGGCCCACCATGCCCCGATACCACTAATAATATACCTCGAAGACTAGGATTGGGTAAGTTGAGACTCATGTTCTATTAGTATGATAGAAAATATAAATATTCGCAGATTATTCAAAAAATAAATTTAAAAGAATTAACTGACGGATCTTTAAAATGTCTAGATTATGAAAAGACGATTATGATGATATCATAAGACGAAGAAAAGAAGAAGATAAATAAAGGAAGTTTGATAGTATAGATTACTCATATCCAAGTGGTATTATTGGTGGTGAATGTAAGTTATACTAGTACAGAATATTGGAGATTGAGAGTGAAATATGTATCTTTTTAAAACTATTATGTACCTAAACTCAACAATGCGCCAATTACAAAGGTTAATTCTCATAAAATCATTATAATTAAGATTGCAGTTGCTGATATCAAAAGTCTGATTCTAAAAGGTAGTGGTTTGCTGCTGTCTATTTTTAGCTTGATTATTTCCCAATCTGAGAGATAGAACAGTTTCAATTTGGACTCTAATAAGCTGACACTAATCAAACATTGTTTATCATGCATTAATTCTGTATTTTAAAGAAAGCTTTTTGAATATGGTGTAAAAGTACAATTTTAGTGAAATTGTTTTGAGAGGGCTTTATATCGATAATGAGAGTCAGCGGTCTGTGTTGTATAAAATAGAGGCATTGGATGAAAGTTGAACTACTCCAACTATGTTAGAAATTATATATCGCTTAATGATTATTCATGACATTCATGACAAAATTGTACTCTTTGTGCCAAATGGATATCTACAAGATGGCAAAAGGAGAGAATAACAATTATTTGATCTCACGGAAAAAAAGCTTCTCTGACTCCATTCTCAGTAAAATTTGCGGTATTAGACTTTCAAAAGAGAAAACTAGCCGAAAGAAATAGGTTATTGTAAATATCAAAATCAATTTAGATAATTGCTTGTATGAGCTCTTATTTTTCCAATGATCATCTACTTATTTTGGGGGTGAGATTACTATGATATCAAATTGACCTAGATAATCTTACGGAAGAAGTTGTTTGGTACGATTACTGAGAGTTATTGATTATAGCTATTGAGATTAAATTGTCTATTAGACAGTAGCCGATACTTAAATGGTGACAATCCATATTTAGTCATACTATACTTTCGTTTATATGTGGTTATTCATTCGGTAATTGGCAGATAACGAATGATGATAAGTTACTATTTAGTAATGGATTAGATAAAAGGCTCGTGCTAGGGCGAATTATCAGAGTTCATACTATTGATTTTATATTATTGAAAATATGTAGATTGAACTACTCTGTCACCGACTCCTTGTGAAAGATTCCCACCTAATTGGCTCGTCAGGTTCACTATTGATGCGATGCAGCTCCCTCTCGCTGGTGATGTAGGAGATTGGTAAATGAGATTCTGACATTTTAGGAAGCATCGAATAATCATCTCTAAATATATCCTAAAACATAGTATTTTTCATTGCTCTAATAATTACATGAATTGAATAAAATTGATTATTGTAGTTGCATTTAATAGGCACATTTTACAAATTCATTCGTATTAAAAACTTTCATTTGGATATAAAAATATACAAACATATATATTGAAAAAGACTAAAATTTATGCTTGATATCTTTTTGGAATAATTGCATGAACCTAGTTTGAGGAACACCTTCCATCCACTTATTAAATCCCTGGATAACTTCCCTAGAATTAGCGCTGTTAATCAAAGTATCTCTATTGGCTTTAAGTAATTGTTTATTCGCAAGGATTGAATCATAATGTAAGTTGGAGAAATTTTGAACTACCTCATCATGGATAGATTGGTTAAATTCTTCAACAGTTTTAAATTGGCCATCATATGACTTGTTAATGAAGCCAAGATTACTCAAGTCTTTACCAGGGATAGGACGTGCAAAGAGAAGAGCTTCAGCAGCTTTGGACCAGCCTAATCTAAGAAATAACGTGGAAGAAGATGCGCCCTCTGCAACAAGACCCAAGTTGGAAAATGGTGCCAACAAGAAGAATTTCAGTTCGTCCATAACGTAAATCAAGTCACACAAGGCCAATAAAGCTGAACTTAATCCTATAACTGGGCCATTGACAGCAGCCACCAAAACCTTTCTATGATTATGAAATAAATCAGTTAAGAAAACGTTTCTAGCTACAAACTTGTTTAACCAATAATCATGACTTAATAATTCCTCAGTCAGGACATTACCAAGATTCTTATCAGCAATATTAGCACCTGCACTGAAGTATCTTCCAGATGATTGAAGTATAGTAACAATTGTGTCTTCCTCCTTATCCGCTCTTTCAATCAATTTAGCAAGTAGAAGATATTGGTCCCCATTTAATGCATTCAATTTCTCTGGAATATTAAGGGTGATAATTGTGACTTTATCCCTGACCTCATAAAGAATATCTTTACCTTCTGACATTTTACTATATTTGGCTTACTTCCTTTTGAAAACTATTGACATTATTCTATTTATTTATAATTAAAAATGAGGGGGATGGTAGCCTCGGTCTAAATCTGGGGTAAAGTGGATGAAAGTGGGCGTTTGCCCTATCGCACATGAATCTTTAATCGGTCTTAGGCTACCGAATGCGACATTAGATATGACAAAATGGTCAACATAGTTATTGACAAATAGTAATGTTCAGTTCGAAGTGATACCTCAATAAGTGAAACTATAGACCATAAATTAATACGAGATTTTAGAGGATTGTAGAGAATTACGCTCTTTAATAGTTCTTACTTTTTGAGAAAGATTAATAGATGCCACCACTGTATATTAGTAATCTCATTAGATCTAAAAACACACCCGCTTATAATCACTTATCAAAAGTGATGTAATTTCTTCCGAGGTTGTGTGATAAGAATGAATTGCAAATTAATACAAGTAATCTTCAAATTTCATATATTTTATATTTGCCATTACTGCTTTATTTTGAATACAATTAAATAACCAATTTTTATAAAACTTTGAAAAAAGGGGTATTCATTAACATTACTTCATATCTCAATAATCTCCAATTAAGCCATTGCCATGACATAATTTGGGAAACCTGATATTTTGTAAGTACATAATCTTCAGTTTGAAAGAGTATATCTGTGATTACTAGAGGCTTATAAGCAGCTCAGTAATGTAACTTTCGTCAAATTAATAAGACCTTACAAGCTCCAACCTCTTTGAATTTGAATATTATTTAATATCAAAGGTTAAAACAAACGAGTCGATTATTATCATTGAAATTATCATCAACCTGCTAAAACTTAGATTCTAAATTCTCCAATGCTCTAAAATATTAAATACAACTAATAGAGATTCAATATTCTTGAATCAAACATTCGAGTTAATGACTTCTTTTTCCTCCGTCAATGGATCCATCATATCAACCATAAAGGATAACAGTACCAAAATCAAAGTCCTAAATAAGATCTAAACGCAAGAAACATTATACACATGAGCTTTATACATTGAGGGATAATTTTGACTCTGAAGCCAAAAGTGCTGATAAACTGAATTAACGCAAAGAAAACCATTGTAAACTGATCAGTCATAAACCATGTTCTCTTTTATAATTTTCATTTATTGCCAAATCACTCATTTCAATATCGTGTAAGTTTTTAAACCTAGCATAAAGATCCATATTATAATACCTAATACACATGAAATAAAATAGCGTGTAAAGAAACAATAAGCTTCCACTATTAGTCTTGAAAGTAAAAAATACGCAAAGCTCTAAGATTCCAAGTATAAGCTCAAAGATTTGTTTATGTTTAATACTTGTAGTTAGGAAACGAGTGTTTTCATTTCCTATATATGAAGATCAATATACATTTCTTAGGAGAAATAATCTATCCAACACATAAAATGCCAATAAGACCCACTCAAAAATAGCGTCCATATTTTTGACATTATACTTGAATCCTTGTATCATCGTATACGTAAAAAAATTGATATTTTATTATTACATATGAAATCCTTGATCTTGACCACCAATTAGGAGGATTTATTTTAACACTAACAAACATATTATACCCAATGGTATTGATAATAAATAAGTACCTTCGTAAGCAACTGGCTTTTTAAACGGTTGATAGGATTCCATTTATGTTAATGCTATTCTTGTTTTTGATACAAGTTTAAAAGTACTATAAGTATTATTTTTAATAGAAGTGCGACTGTATATTGAGCTATTTGCAACTTCTGTCAAGAGATTTTAACATTGATCGAAAGTAGTAATATATCATATATGGGAAAACTAGAGATTCAAAATTGGATATACGATACGGCATGACTCTCCTCCTTAATAAACTATTAGGGGCAATATCAAATAAAATACTTAAAATCTGGTTAATCATACCATAAATCCTTTGATTTTAATTTCAGCTTTATTCAAAAGCCTAGAAATGAATCCCGATTGTTCCTTTTTCCCAAAGCAGTATTCTTGTTGTTAAATGACAAGCTTAAGTATTTCCTGATGAATACCATAACACTGTTTGCTAAGCTGATCTTAAAAGAGTCCTAAATTTCAGTATTGATCTTTTTTATTCATACCTAACCTATCATCTAAGATTATATTTTTATAGAAAGGAGTGAATATTTAAAGGTGAATAATCATTGCTAACTATTGTTATGATTGGCTAACTTTTCATTAGAACCTACCAAACATCCTTCACCCTCTGTGAATATGTTTCGTGGATGTCTTAAGTGCAGTACCAAATTGTATGGAACAAAAATAATAAAAAGAAGACTGAATAAGGTATTATATTTTCAGAAAATCAATGACACATCTACTAGAGGTTGTCCATTTGTTGGATAAAGAGCTTAGTCCTCGCAGAAATAGAGAAAGAATCCCTATAACATTTCGTGAGACTCAGAGTGATGATACTATTACCCAAATTGAAAAATTCTTGGTCCCTATATTTAAATTTGATAGTTATCAGGTGTTAATCAAGCATCTAGCAATAATTTGGAATTATCCTTCTTCGTACCAGCTTATAAGTAAATTAGTGAAGAAAATCGGTTCTCTGGTAAAGAAATACCTTAAGGAAACTACGAGTGAAATGAACGAAGAACTACTTTCGCATGGGGTTATCAAGGAGTCAGAAAAGATGCAAAGAATGTTCTACATAGACTTGGGATTTTTAAATAGTTGGATTGACAATAGAGAAATTTTCTACGAAGTTAATCAAGAAAGCAAGCCCCTCACATATACCCGTCATGCTGAAGATGAAAAGATTACCGTTAATCAAGTATTTCCCCAGTATGGAGATGTAGACTCTTCTATTGAGATGTCGCATTCTTTTTTTAATACTCTTAACGAGTATAGTAAACTTAACTACTATAAAGACTTACCTAATTCTTTCAGATTTCTTCCCAATTCAAAATTGTCCTTTTCGGAACGTGAAATGATTTTGAAGGAGAATGATTACACGAATATCAGTTTGGAAGAAGATAATGGAAATAAAGAAAAATCACTGAAAAAGCGGGTTGGGAAAGCTAGGAAATATGTTACAGATTTTGATCCTAACTCTATCGACTTGAAAGATTCCGTAATTCCTGGCCAAGGGTATATTCAAGAATTTAATGTAAGTCACATTTGTAAAGTCCCTAGTTACTATACATCAAATAATCAACTGGGATTCACCAATTCTTTGAATTTGAAAAAAACAGTTTCCAGCTCATTGTTGAATGAGAATACAAAATTATCAAAAAATGTTCAGCAATTAGCATATAATGATGGAGATAGTCTGAGCTACTTAAAGTACTTTTACAGTGGAAATTATAGAGGTCCGGGTAGTGGAAATTATAAAGATAACAATTTAATTAGTAAAGTCAATAAAATCGCCACTACATCTAGAGTAATGAAGTCCAACCATAGAATAACAAAAGACTTTAATAGAACATTCCAAAGAAGAGCCATTCAAAACATAAAAGGATTAACATATGATGTATTTAACAAAAACTTAGTACATGCAACTCTTTCGGATAGTCAAGCTAATGATTTTAGGAATTTGGAAATGCTACATAATAACTTACAATTCAACGTATTGATCAACACATATAGACTGTTAGCAGAGGAAACGTGGCGAAAATACTATGAGTTCAAGCTAACTGATTTCGAGCAAATGAGAAATATTAAAAATAATAAAGATATCCCGTTATTAAAAAAATTTACTATGCCTGATGAGCATAAAGAAATTGTTAACTCTTTACCTCTTGGACTAAGAGATATTGCGACTAACGATGAACAGCACAGACTTCGTGTACCTTCAATAAAGAAACCTATATACTATACTTGTGCAGCTGAAGATCTTACTAATCCACAGATATTAAATAAAATAGATATTATCAAATTTCCTAATTCAAACTCTGTTGGCTGGGATAATCTAAGGAAATTCAAACGTGATTAGTACTTTGGGGCATATAAAATTATCTGAAATCATCAAATTTTTGTTATGCTATAATACTCATTCGGATATAAATGATCTATAAAAACGCTACAGTAGGTTGTTGACGTATTATTGATCGCATTATGTATTTATTACTATTTGCATTTCACATTTGTTTGACTTATTCCACTTTTATTGATCATGCTAATTTGGAAATCCGTCGAGATGATAGGAGCAGTAGCGGAAATTTTATGAATTTAACTAATTCTGATATGACATATCTTTCGATTCAAGACCAGAATCTGTTTAAATTACCTACTGTTTATATATTAAGTTCTTACAAGGATATCATATTACCAAAAAATAAAGACTTGATGAATAATAATAATAATATACTTTATTTTAAAATGATTGATTCGATAGTATACTATGATGAAAACGATTCAGAGTGGCAGGAGATGAAGTTTTCTAATTTCACACCCGAAGCAATAATTATTAAAAAATATAAAGAATTGATACCAATCACTTATTGTTTAGATAGCATAACCGGTAGTGGTGGTACAATTAGTTCGAGCTATCAAATTACTATACTGGTAACAGATGAGTACTATAATACGATTGACATAAGTTTGGCATTAACATTAAGTGCTGTTTTGGGTGTATCTGTTAACCCAACCTTAAGTTATTCTAGTTCATACAGTTGTTCCATTGATAAAGGACAGGTTGGCCGATTGTATATTGAGCCATACTATGTTGATATACCTAGTTTTGTTATGAGAAAAGTTAGCTATAGCTCAAAAAGTGGTATAGTTGGTTTGGATGACGATTTTGAAGAAGTGGATGGGTTTAAATTATTGACCAAATATAAGCCAAACCATTATTGTGTACTCGAAAACGATCCAAGTAAATTAGACTGTGACAGTCCGATTGACACTAGCTACTTTACTATCAATTAAATAATTTTAGTTAAATAGTTAATATATTAATCCATTATCTATATAATACACCACCTTTCATTATTTTGGTTCGCTATTTGAGTCATTAAATATCTCAAATTGTAAAGTCTTTTTAGATCCCCTAGTTGCCAATCTATCAAAATGATGTATAGCATTACTATTCATTAACTCAATAGTCTGTGAAGGGGTTTCTTCCAGATGACCAAATAGTAATTTTTTTGGCTTTATCTTTTTTTGCTTATCCGATAATTCTTGGGTAAATTTCTTCCCAGTCCTGCGATCAACTAATTCTAAAACATTTCCATAATCAATTTCACTCCTTTTTTTATTTGATAAAAAAGGGTTAAGTAATTTAGGAGAAGTGGATGATAAAAATGGATTTTCTAGATGTTTAATTCTTCTTATTTCCACATCTGAATCTGAATCCGACTCAAAAGGCTCCTCTTGTAATATAGGACGCGATTTCTTATTCTCTGGTGTTTTGGGTTCGCTAATGGTGCTAGAGTCAAATTCATCTCGTATTGGCGTTGTAACTCCTGACGAACACACATCAGAATCATTATCGAATCCAGCTCCAAAATGATGTACCGGTGTCTCAGGAGCCAGCTCCTGCTCTACCAGATCAGTATTAGAACAATCTAAGAGTCTCTCTGTAATACTTTTAAGACGTGCGCTTTCTCTCTTTGGTGTTTCTAAACAGCTATCTCTGCTCTTTAGTTTAACAACTTTATTTGATGACCCAGTAATAGGTGTAATTAATTGATTATTATCTCCATTATTAGTATTGTTGTTCTCTGGTGTTAAAAATTTTCCTTTCCGATGCCTTTTGGGCGTTATCATGCCTGTATTCATCTCTAAATCTAGTAGAAATTATTAAAGAATATTATGAAGCAGCTTTGCCTTAAACAGGAAATGTAATTATAACTTGTAGATATTTTACAGTTTATCTAAAATTGTAACACAAACATGACATCTGCCACAAACCTTCAGCAAATACAAATACAACTTTGATTGTTTAAAATTCATTTCCCATATGAGACTATTATATGCATTGTTTGTTACACTTTCCAAAATCGCATGATAGTCATTTCTTTTAAATGCATAAATAATTGGTCATCTGCATTTTAAAAACCTAATACAAATTTGATCCTATATTAGAAGTAAAATTTAATTAGAGTGAAGTAAATTCTTCAGAAGGTACGCCTTAACTCTACCTAGCGACATAATTTTCATAGGGTATTATTCAGATAGAAAAATGCTTTGACTGGGCTTTGCTGCTCTGTACTAGAGATGTTCCAATGAATCTTTTTTATATTTACTTTAGAATGTACTTAACTTATTAGCAGATACTACATAGAAGTGTAATATAAAATATAACAAGATAATATGGAATAGGAGTATATGTCCCTGAAAAGGAAAGAGATCAGTATACTATACCAGAAATGCTTTTACGGATGAAGTTATCAAAGTAATAAAATCTCCAGCCACTTATGATTTCCAGGTTTATTATTCAAGTGTATAATTCATACCATTCTTTCATACTATGCTTTCATACGGCTATAGAATTTTAAAATCTATTATTTTTTGGATAAAAATATGAGTTTTGCCTGAATTAGATTTTAGATGTAATGCATGGCCCATCACTGAGAATATCACTTCGGACCTTTAGAAAGGTAACAGGTGAATATTGGTGTTTGACACTGTAGAGTTAAAAGGCAATTGTTAGTGCTTTTAAGCTATTATTTACTTCTAGATAGGCATATATTATTCTTAAATTACCCCTTGTATGCTTCAATTTTGCAGCAAGCATGAATTAAAAGCAATCACAAGCATAAATTAGTGAATTTTTAACCAAATACACTAGTTTGTTATCAATATTCATTCTAATCTTGCAAATGATTTACTCCATAAGCCATAAGCATGTCATATTATAAAGGCACTTTCAAAATATATCCTCCTTTATCATCAGATGAAGTTTACAAAGCAAACCTTACCCTCAAAGAAATTAAGAATCAAACTGTTTGTAACCAATTATCAGATGGTAGCTTCTCCAGAAATCAGGCTCGAGGACAATATGGTTGGTATGTATCAATGAATGGAGAAGAAATATGTTGTATTAATAAGTGCATTGATGAAAGTAAAGGATATTTAATGTTCTTGATAAAACACGGAATTGAACAAACAAATGCGATGGTAAATGGCGAAATGGTTTATGTTAATGAATTTAATAATTTGGGAATATTAGGGATCATAAATAATAAAGTGTATACTATATGTTGTTTAAAAAGATTCTTCAGAAGAATACAACCTTTAGAAATCACTATTGAAAATTTTAAAAGCAGCCTTAATTGCTCAGAATTGAAATCAGCTACTTTCAGCTATGTTATATCTCTGATGATTACTGGAGATACAAAATTTTTTGGCACTTTCAACGTCAATGAAGTGATTAATTCGAATATATATGAAATGACTCGAAATACGAAAGAAGAGTTTGTTCAGCTCCAATTAATTACAGAAGATTTAGACTGTTGTGATATTCACAAACATCGCGTACTGTTTGTTAATAATAGGAGGAAATACTTAGCTGATAGTTCCCCTTACCCATTAATTGCTGAACATAATTGTGATGGTACAGTAGGAAAAAAATCAGATAAAAATGAATGGATATTATCCGAGGATAAGAATAGCCTTTACTGGTCAGGTAAGCCTTTTATTGCGGCGCACCATTGGTTGGTTTATTTGAGTTATAGGTGTTGCAACTTTTATGGGTCGGTCATTTGGGAAAACGAAAGGAATATACTGGGTCGATTGATAGTAGAGCCAGTACAGATTCTGGAGTTTACTACCAGAAATTTCGTATTTATCGAATTCGCTGGAGAAAAATATCTAGCTAATGTTTTAAACGATGTTTTACACGATTATTAAAGATCTATTCAATATATTTTTGTGATTTGGACACAACTAAACTTAAGTTCTTCTCGGTATACCTTTAAAATTGAGATTTTGTTGCTAACTTTATTTTTGCAACTTCCTTCGCATAATATGAATGGATCACTCAATTGACATGAAAGATTAAGATTGTATACCATGCAGATAAATATGAATTCCCGAGAAGCTTCTGGTACAAAAACTTCTATTGATATGGTATACTAATTGTAATTTTATTGATGAAGAGAAAAGGAATGATTAAGCTCGCTTTTAAAATTAATAGCTATGATAATTACCTTGCTGAGAATATTACTGATTTCATATTATTATTATTAATTTATATAACTATCTTTTTTAATTAAAGGAGAGTACTCTATATGAATTATAATTAAAATTACTCTTTAAATATCAAATATAGCACTTTGATATCCAGATCTATGAAAGTTGTACGACGCTAGTTAAATTTTTGTCATAACCTCTATCATTTGAATTTCAATTACATAACTTAAAAAGCGGATGAGTTATAATGTGATGAAAATATCCTAATATCCTTTTGAAGGTTTAGAAGGATATATGTATTTTGCTACCATACAATAGATATGTCGCATAAGACGACCTATGGGATTAAAATATTAAAATAATATGTAGCAATCAACTAGTTCTGTTGAAAATCCTGCTGAGAATATACCGATTCCTCGGGCTCTCATCGTCAATAAATACTCTTATAACTTTGCAGTTTTGGTACCTTATGATAACCCCAATATGTTACTAATTTTGTGTCAGTTACATATCTTAGGCTGCATTCTCATACGTCACATAGTGAGGTGAATCATGTTCTGGACTGCAATTAAATCTAAAGAAAAGAATTCTTCATAAATTGGTTGATCAATTGCTATATTATTCGTGCAAGATTATTTTTGGGAAGCGTTGACAGTAATAAATTTTCATTAATTAAATCTATCACCTTATTGACGCGTTATATGCAGAATTTCAATTCTGTTTATATTTAACTTTTGGTGTTCTTTTGATCATATATAAAATCAGAAAATAGATACAAATTTAATTGATATGTCATTTGCTGATAGTTTTTGGACACAAGATTATAATCTGGGATTTAGAATATTATTTGATCAATTATATCAAGGCATTTACGAAAATGAAGAGTATATACTGCTTTTTACGAAAAGAATGGAACTCGAACATCATAATGGGAATTTTTTGAAATCCATAGAAGAAACGCTTGTCAATAGTAACAAGAGGTTCTTAAATGATGATTATATTTCGTCAACCAAAAACTCTTTTAAACAGTTAAATGAAAACTTTTCCACTCAAGGTGAACAACATTTAGAGTTAGCTTCTCGGATCCAAAATACGATCCTTACTCCTTTTGGAGATTGGGCAGAGCAGCATAAAACAAGAGTAAAATATTCAGAAGGAATTATATTTGGTAAATATAAGGAGTTTAATAGCAAAAAGTCGTATTTGGAGAAATTACAAAAGAGATATTTTAATAAATGCCGCTTATTAGAGGAATTTAAATCTCGCTATACTGAAGATGAATTAGACATTGAACAAATTGAAAATGAAGAAATGGCTGAAATATATGATCAGTCATTTAGTTTTGGTGGTAAAGAATACAATTATCTCAAAGCAAAGGAATTATTAGCGTCAATATTATCTTCAATTGAAATAACATCTTATAAGGTTCCTATTTTAGGTACTTACAACAATTGCTCCACGGGTTCATCTATAACACAATGGCTCCTAGATAATGTTCCTGAGTTACAACGTAATATAATTTTAGCTGAAAACTTCGCTCAAGATTTGTTGGATCATGAATTCATCAAAGTTGTTGGAACAATGAACAATAAAAACTTTATAAATAGTTCCAAATATTATTATCAGTGGAAGCCAATTGTATTTGAGATGACCCGAATGAGCTATGAATTTAACAATCAATTTTCTGATTACTTTGAAGATGTTAAACAGGTGATTGGTGTCAATACCATTAATTTTAACGATAAATCACAATTGAATAAATTGATACAAGAAATAAATGTATTGGATAATCAATACTTTTTAAAGGTAGTTGATTTTGATAAATTGAGATGTGAATTTGAAGAAATAATATTTGATCATTTAACCTTCATGGAAAGATGCGAGCTCGATAGATTAAAAGCAATTAAGAAGGTCATTTACGACTTTTCTTCAATGTACGTTAAAAGTACAAAATATTTCAATAAGAATATAACCAACTTGACTTTGTTAGAAGAAACGATACACCCTATTAATGATCTTAACCTTTTAATTGAAAACTTCCAAACTGGGAGATTCAATCCTCGTGTCATTCTTTATGATAATTACTATAATTCAAATACCCATCAGAATTTTGGTATTGATTTGAATACAAAATCAAGATTGGATAAAAAAGTTGTTCCTGCTTTAGTGCAGAGCTTGCTCTTAAACTTAGATAAAATATATCCCAGTTTGGAGAATGATGAAGAAAGGATCGGATTATGGGTTCATCCTGTGAATTTGTCTAAAATCCACGAGCTAAGATCAAAAATTAATAATTTGGATGACAATGATAAAGTTAACGAGATACTTGGTAAATCTGAGCCAATATTAATGTCAAGCTTACTAAAGTTATATTTATATGAGTTACCAGATACTATAATTTCATCATCGCTCTTTGATTTAATTAAATCCTTATATCAGTTACATGTTAGCGATTCAGATTCAAGAGTAAACGGTTTAAGGAATATTTTAGGAAACTTACCAAAGTCCAATTTAGCAACTTTGGATTCTATTTTGATGCATTTATCTCGATTGATTAAAATTGTCAGTAAGAAAAACGATGAGTTAGCAGTTGATTTTAAAGAAAAATTAAGTAAAGAGCTTAGCCATTTGGTGTTGAAGCCAAAAGTAACAAATAACGACAAAAATTCGGTTGGTTATGATTCCAAATCAGTTGAAAAGTTACAGAATATGTTATTATCTGATTTATTTGAATATAAAAGTCTTATTTTTGATGATTTAAGAAGGAGAAATTCTAAGCCTAAGGTGAGTGAAGAAATGGAATCTAGCGGATACGATACCAAGGCTAAAAAGACTAAAGCTAAATCCACGAAGGGAAATACAGAAACCGATGATAAAGATCAACAAGAGACCCCTCTTCCTGAAACTCCGAAAACGAATTCATTAAGAAGATCAACTTCACCTAATAAAAAAAAATTATCTAAGCATCTCTATGAGTCTGGTGAAAAATCGATCAACTCTTCTTCTGCTTCATTAAAATCAGCTATATCGACTCATTCTGATAAACAAACTAAATTGTCTAGGAAATCTTCTATTAAATCAGTAAGTGATAAGCTCGAAGAAGCTGCTCTTAATGATTCTTAATAAAAACTTTTAATTATATACGTTTATATATTTTAACTCAAGAGTCCTTTACTATATATTTATACCGTAACTCAAAGTAATTTTGAATGCTTGATATCATGCCTTAAACGGTAGATGAAAACAGTTAAAATAAGAATTCCAATAATTACTGGAATTAATACCCATTTGATAATTGCACTAAGTAATCCCGGTAAATCGTTTGAAGTAGATTCGTTACGATTTTCATATTGATAGGCAACCTCCTTGTGGTTCTGCATCAATAACTCAACTTTCCTGCCCAATTCATCAATAGTATATTGTTGTTCTCTGACCTCTCCAATAATTTTCTCGTTTAATTTCCCGATTGCACGTACAATTTCTGAATATTGTTCAACTACTATTTCCTTAAATTCAGAAAAATCTTGGTGTAATGCAGCTAATTGCTTCAATTGATCTTCTTCAATATGAAATATTTTTTCTTCCATTTTAACAAAATCAAATTTGTTATCTCTACTTTCAATAAAGGTGTAAAGCTGATCAAGTTGGTCAATCTTGGAATAAAGATCGCTATAATCTGTACCCGTAGTTCCAGCTTCTTGAATTTGATCTTTTAATAAAGCTTCTCTTTGCTTTCTAGTCTTCTCCATCAAAGATTGTCTCGGTGTAAAAGTGAATTGATCCTGGCCCTGAGTCACCGTTTTCAATTCAACTTTGACACTACCGTCACTCATTAACCCATGATCATCAATAGCATCATCCGTCAAATGATTCCAAACTGACAATCTTAAAATTTCAAGTTCTTCTGAGGATGATGAGTGAACGTTACCAGTTACCCCAAACCTAAAATCATTCATTGTCTCTGGAAGTACAATCTTATCGGTCTTAAGACATAAATAGTTATCCACCTGAACTTTAAACCACTTTCTCAGCTTAGAATAGGAAATTCTTAAGGAAAAAGGCACTTGTGAATCTAAGTAGTTAAAGTTACACTTACCAATTGCATCCTCAATGGTATTTTGAAGTATTTTAGAGCCATCATTAACAAATACTTTTAACCCTTTCATATCTTTATTGTTCATTAAAAATTGGAATCCATCAAATACTTGAGGACCTCCAAAGTTTTCCATATTATCTCTATTTATTCTTGTTGATTTTGGATCTATCAACCAAAATGCCAATCCATTTTCGACACTATATGCTAAATCATTTTTAGATGATCCCGATGATCTAAAAATTAGTTCAATAGTCCATTCATTAGCTGTGTTAGCTAATGTAGGGAGAGACCAAACACCACCAGGTCCGTTTTGAATCAACAATCTTCCAGTATCTAGTTTTATATTAGGTAATGCTTCCCAAGTCAATTCCAAATCGGTCAAGGAATCAATTTTCAATAAATTTGGCAATGAAAGGTGACCAGGAGCACTATGATCGGTATTATCTGTATCAGGAATGTTAACATTTGGGATAATGGCCATACAAAACTGTATCAAAAGTGCCCCAATCACAAGTACGAATCTTGAAATCATATCTGGAAAAAAATAACAATTAAAACTTATAGCTTAGAAAAAGTCCTTTAAATCTTCTAAATGCAAAAGAAAAATATGGCTATATCTAAAGATGCTGTTATTCTATTAAAGATAGCTAGTTAACACTATACGATTTACTGAAATTTTTTGGTAAGGAACCATGCAGGACGAAAAGAGAAATTGATCTGTTTATCGTTGTTGACTTCTCCTCATAATATTTCTTCTCACCTTCCAAATACCGCCAACTTTGTTCTTATTTTCGAAACTTATATAAGGTAATTTAAGCACTTTTTCATTTTCTGTGGATAATCCTTTTCTCACCCTTTTGTTATACCTATTGACATCGTTGTCATGCTCTGCTAATAATTCTTTCATAAGCATTTCAGAAGGGGGTAATTCGCCATCACCTCTAACTAAAATGATCTTATAACCCTTTGTAACATAATCCTTTAAACAATACATGCTTTGCGATGGAATGTACATATTTAAATAACCATCTATTAGGTTTATGCTATGAATAATTGATAAACCCAAAAATGCAAATGACCTTGAATCGGAAATATTGAGAAATTCCAGTAGATCAGAACTATTAATATAGTTTGGAAGGGTATTATTATATTGGCAGACTTTAGCTGATACGTTGAAAAGCTCATTCTCGACCACGTAAATTCCAAATATTGTAGCCTCGATCATGGAAGGAAGATCTTGAATATTAAAATCAACCTCCGTATCAAAATTTAAAATTGAAACCGCATTAATACCAACGAATCCATCAGTTCTTGTAGAGGTTTCGTATGAAATTTTATAAGGAGATAAGTTCAACATATGCTTTGTAAAATCAAATTGAAGATGGCTCTGTTGATATAAATTACAAAGCTTACTAAAGATCCGAAGTTGTGAAGCAGAATACTTTGAGTTTTGAAATATACCTTGCATCAATTTAGAATCATCGAAAACTAATCCTTCGAGCACTTCAATAATCTCTGGGCTATCATATGCAAAATTATTAGACAAGACTATTAAATTATCCGGTTTAATCATTTCTGTAATTTGAATTAGAAGTTCTTTACCGTAGCCTTTTATCCAACCAGGTGTATTAACCACTAAATGATTTCCTTTGGGTTTATCATTCATTACATATCCTTTGTATAAGGACTCTATTATGGATATATACCTTTGTGGATCATTTTGAGGAGAACTAAACCCATAATACTCCGTGAGAACGGAATCCAGTCCATCACTTATATTCGAAGGTATATTGATACCAAAAACTGGCTTATCTAAAGTAGTTAAAGATAAGCAATAGGGCATTGAAAATTCCGATTGACCAGGATCTAAATCGAAATATGATACATCCAACTGTTTTTTCTTCAAAAGAATAGAGTTAGCTATTGACTTTGATAAGGTAGACTTCCCAGTGTTTTTATTGCCAATTACCATTATAACTTTAGGATTATCATCAAGTCCCCGTACTATTGAATCTATATCATTGCCCCAAATCTTGTCAATACTCATTGCAGAAAGTCCTTTATTTCGCAATATAATTTCGAAAGAATAAGTTCTGAACAATTTTTCTTGTTCGCTTGGTGTTTCATTTGAATCGATGGAAGAGTTATGAAAAAGTTTCTTAAAAGGCAGATAAAATATCCCAATATTCTCTAAACCAGTATATAAATTCTCGATCTTAATAATCGATTTATATTCACTAGAAAATAAATGACTGTTTTCTTCTGTTTTCACATCAATTATATCTGTTCTATCTAAAACCTGGGTGCTAGAAATAATAGGTAGCGCATGAGATGAAGGTGCAATAAAATTAAACCTATTATTAGGATTTGCGTACATATAATGGAAATTATTGATCATGACAGCTCCTCTTTGAATGCTTAGCTTAAACTGACCATTTAGTATAACAAATTCATTTACTTTCAACCCAATACAGATGTACTCTTTAGAAATTATAAAATTATCATCATTTGGTGTGAAATTTGAACAATTTTTTACGTCTGTAAACCTAAAAGGAGTCGGTTGTCTAGACTGAATGTTGGATCTAATGCTGAAGTCAATCTGGGGCATCTCTTCATTTTCCAGACTTTCATCATCGGAAGTATTCTGCTCGTACTGAATTAAATCATTCTCACTATCATCTACGCTATCAATACTCAACGAGTCGCGATTCTCTTTAAATGCAGCATAAGCACTCATTTATCACAATCATATGTTTACATTATTCATATCAGGATGTTTAGTCAATCTTTTCCCATCTTGTGGCTTTTTATATACAGGAATACGATGAGAACTCTATATACTATTCAGATCAGTTTACTATAATGACATATTATCAGCACCTATATTAGCTAGCTTATCGGCATTTTCATTACCAAAATCTCCTCTATGGCCCCTAACATGACGAAATTCTAATGGAGGTTTTGAATCTCCGGAATAGCATGTATTGATATAATTTAAAATTGGTACGGCACTTGATATAATGTCTCTGTTCGCTACCGGTTTTCCTTGACTATTCTTCCATGAATTTTTAATCCACGTACTTGCCCATTCAGTGAAACACTTCTGAGCATACTGGGAGTCGGAGTAAATAATGTATCGTACATCAAAATTTTTATTTGAGTGGAAATCAGATGCTATATCTAGAAGAGCGTGTTTAATCGCAAGAAGTTCAGCCCTTTGATTAGTTGGTTTTGTGCGTATCACATCATCGACTATGTCCAATGCTACAGCTGCATTTCTCTCGTCATTAACTCCATAGAATACGCCATAACCAGATGCTGGACATTTCAATTTTCCATTCCCTCTACATGCTCCATCAACGTAAATAGATACAACATTATCATTAGATATATTATTGTTTCCTGGCAGAGTCTTATAAAATTCTCTAAAGGGTATTTTAGGAATATCAAAAGGCAAGATAGTCATATTCTTCCGTATTTTATTCTGGTCAATATCAAAGTTGCTACTTATTTTTGACTTAAACCCACCATTTAAACGGTCTGCCTTTTTCACAGTAAGCTTTTTGTCATTATGAAAGGTAATGTTAGGTTGATTTTTTGCCATAAATTGTTTAGCATCATCAATAGTGGAAAATTTCTTGAAAATTGGTCCACTAAAACCTGATATATGATTCTTACATGTATCCCAATTATTATAGATTCCAGGTTTGTAACCTCTGGCCACCGCATAGAATGGCATTTTTAGGTACTTTTAATTAATCTGTATTGACAGTAATATATTAATTTTTCTCATATTTGGTGTTCGGGTTTTCACATTTCCGGATATCTTATGCTTTACACTCACACCTGGATACGTAACTTGCCCAACTCTGGGGACTCACTTTCGCTGAGCACTTCATTATTACAGCCCGCCTACACCTCATTGATTCGTATCCCGGTCTTTTTTTATTTTATTTTATAGTATGTGTTAGGATATCATCATATGTTGATGTACTGTATAGCAGCAGTATTGTATATAATCTTAATTGTATGAGAAAAAATGTTTTCTTTAGTGAAATAATAACTAATTACTTATATAGATGTAGCCTATTTTTTCTAATGGTTAAGCTTATGGAGGGACTGTTATTTTAAGCCTAATAGTTAAATATAAACTATTCTGTTCGTTGAATAAGATAAAAATATTTTCTCATAGTTGAAAACATCAATTTATATATTCCTGAAATCCCCTTTCCTCCCATAGTTACTGACTCATTGTATGAACATTACAGCCTTTTTTCTACAAAGCAAATAATCAGTTCATAAAACAGGGTTTATAGCATTCTCCGTTTAACTTCGTTTCAAGAGATTTTTGGAGTCAGATCTTTGTGATACAAAACCAACTTCATATCTTGTTCACGTGCCATAGATCACACGTTATATATTGGCATATGTTGCAAATCCCTACTTATTAATAAAGAAAAAGCTTTTCCTTGATATTCTTATATAACATTGTTTCTATATAATAATGTCTCCATAAGTTCATCTATTTAGTTATTATAGTCTATACTAGTTATAAAGTCTATAAGCTTCCTAGCAGTATGTATTACATAATTTTTATTAATATTAGTTTACTGTTTTTTAGTTCAGATTAATTGTCCGATCTATCTTGCCATCCATTTGCTCATTAGTTTGTCTCTCTTGTCAGCATATCCGCCACAGATATGTTGCTCTGTCTACGCATTCTAGGTGGTCTTGTGGTGGGTACAGGACTCTCTTGACGTTCGTAGTGCAATGAGTATATATATACAAGCTTCATAATATTTTCATACGAATAACGAAAAATTCAATGGAGGCGTAACTACTCATATAATGTAACATTCGTACTCAGTCATTGTGATTAGTCTGCACTGGCACATTTCTTCTCTGCATTTTTTGTCAAGTGACGGTGCAGACTTAATCACAATGACTGAGTACGAATGTTACAGTATGAGCCGATATTATAAAACTGTCTCTATTCTGGCCACCTATGTTACTGGCTTCACTATATCTCCTTTGAGCTATAACTTTTCGTTCACTGAGCACTCTTAAATCGTCATTTGCGAATCCACCATTCTGATGGTTACTGGTGCTTTCAAACACATACCCTTCCATTTCATAAGGAGAGTTTCCCTCGAGCGATATAGTCAAGTTCTTTGATTTAATTTTGCGCAATTCATTAATGCTGCATCGAAGCCGCACCCGTCTTCTTCTCTTTCCTCGAGTGGTATAAAGGTCAACATACCCACTCCTTCAACTGTGTAGTTATATTCAATTTCTAGCAGGTTTATACACTCGAATAAATCTATCATGTCCTTCACTAATACCGCGGATACGGTGCTTGAAATCGTTAATAGGAAAAATAAAGGATTCATGTCTCCGACTCCGACTCTATTTAATAAACTATAACTGTTTTATATATTGAGAATATAATAATAACTTATTGATTCAACCAAGTGTATGATATTGGCTCTTAAGTGAACTATAAGTGTATCATAACTTACTGATAACCTCATTCCTCCTCTATACTCTATTATTGTCATTCATTTCCCAGCTCCTAAATCAATCAACTGACTTAAGTTATATAAATGTGCCTATATTTAAGAAGTCAACTGAGTGAAAGGCTAGCTTAAGCTGCGTTTCCAAAGGTTAATCCTTTTTGTCAGATCAAAGAGATATCAGCTAGCAAGGCTATGAAAAAGTAATCTATTTTAAAATTACCAAACTTAAAGCTAAAACTTGAGCATTGTTACTGATTATTTATTGTCTAATTAATTGACTATGATAAGAACATAAGAAGGTTACTATGGTGGTAATTAGGAGAATGTAGGAGATCTAAGGAGGTAAGCTACTTAGAAAAAGTATTTAAGGAGCTAGATAAGGCAGCCAATTTATTAAAGGATGGTCAATAAGTTATTCTTATATATTTCAGTAGTATAATCCACTTATAGTTTACTTGAGAGTCAATCTCTTACACTTTTCTATTTACATCAAATTCAATTATTGTATGCTAAATTTAATAAAATTTCTTAGCTATAGCCTATTTTTGATATGAAAATAGAGATTAGTAATTATGTAGCAAAACTAGAGTATATGCTTTAGTTAATATGGGTAATATATTTATCTTTGGAAGGGTTTTCGCTTAATTTCTATACTATTTCCCTACTAATTCCGTACCTTAAACGAACATGATAGCATAATCACAATAGATTGCATGTGCCTCAGAATGTTACATCTCACGCATATCATGTCCCTAGTTTTTAGGTTACAGTTTATATACCTGATCTAAAGCGGAATTCTTTGTTCGCAACTCTTGGTACAATTGGTTTTCTCACTCACATAATGCTTATGTATTCTTACTAAGACACGATATGTATCATCAAAGACTGGCCGCAAGGTATGGATCCCGTATCTCTTACTATTACACTGTTTTTTTACGACTTATCATTTGGTTTTTAATATCTATTATTAGATATGGCATATTTTTTATGCTATATGTCAAAGCTCAAGGTTGCCACTTATACCAACTCTGGACTCCACTTGATTAACTCTAGTCTAAAATTTTATTTTCTAAGCTAATCTAATACTTGGCTTTACCCAAAATGGCCCATTGATTTTTTGAGCCGAGACAATACCCATGATCTCCACGACTGACGCCGGGGTAACAATATACCTGTATGTAAGTGCTTTTTTGTCGTGTACTATTATGTAATATTCACCTAATTTAGCCGTATTCAAGTTCCATAGAGGGTCTCAGATATTCATTTCTTTATCTTGAACTTATTACTTTACTATAACTTGAGCCTAATTTTGCAGTACATAGTTCGCTACTGTGTTATTACTTCATTGAAAGTAGTACTCTATTAACTCTACTTCTTAATCTACTAATCTTTTTCACGTTCTAGTGCTTACTTATCAGGAGATACTATGGTATAAGCTATAGTTTTCATTGCAAGGCATCACAGGTAAGTCAACGCTTGAACAATTGCGTCACGATATATGTTATATGTCAGATACATTTGTTAGATGCCAAGACTATTAAATTTCATAATAGATTTCTTCTCCAAAAGAAATATGATAGAATAGTAAAAAAATTATCTTAGCTTAGTTTTCAAGTTAAGTGTAGAATGACATCAGTTTCCGTACCAATTTGTAAAGAATGCGATTAATGCCGAAAGATTTACCTTTTCGTAAGAAAATTACATTGTGGGCCAAGGCCTTTAGATCTACAGAGTATTACATTACAGAATTTTATGCACGGCTGGTTCCGTGCAATACACTATTATTGTTGCTTCGCATGAATTCTGATAGTATATGTTGTTCCTTTACAAGATGATTCATATATAAATAGGTGTTGCTATGCTGATTAAATGAAATGGTTTTCGTTATTATTATTATTATTATTTATATTTATATAATAATAGAGTATGGATATTATTAGAGCTAGAACTAACACTGGTGGGCTCTCGGGTAAAAAGCTTAGAGTGGCTATCACCATTATTGCTGTGACCGGTTTCTCTCTCTTTGGATATGATCAAGGTTTAATGTCAGGTATTATTACAGGAGAACAATTCAATGCAGAATTCCCACCAACGTATTCAGATCCAAATGCGAGTAGTTCTGAAAGAAGACATGCTACTGTTGTACAAGGTGCTGTTACATCTTGTTACGAATTAGGATGTTTCTTTGGTGCCATTTTCGCCTTGGTCAAGGGTGATATAATTGGTAGAAGACCGTTAATCATCGTTGGCTCTCTTATTATTATTTTAGGTACAGTTATTTCTGTTTCTGCATTTGGTCCACATTGGGGATTGGGTCAATTCATTGTCGGAAGAGTTATTACTGGTATAGGAAATGGGTTAAATACAGCAACCATTCCTGTGTGGCAATCTGAAATGTCTAAGGCGGAAAATAGAGGTAGATTGGTTAATTTAGAAGGTTCAGTTGTTGCTGTTGGTACATTCATTGCTTACTGGCTTGATTTTGGATTATCCTATGTTGACACATCAGTTCAATGGAGATTTCCAGTTGCTTTCCAGATTTTTTTTGCTATGATCTTGTTCATTGGTATTCTCCAATTACCTGAGTCTCCAAGATGGTTAGTTGCACACAACAGAAAACCTGAAGCATCACTTATTCTTGCTAAATTGAAGGGTCTTGAAGTTGACAACGATGAAGTAATTGCTGAAACAACTGTCATTACTGATGCTGTTAATAGATTTTCGCGTTCTCAAGTTGGTTTTAAAGAACTTTTCTCTGGTGGAAAGAGTCAACATTTTTCAAGAATGGTCATCGGATCGTCCACTCAATTCTTTCAACAATTTACAGGTTGTAATGCTGCTATTTACTACTCTACTGTATTGTTTGAAAATACAATTTTTGAGAACAGTGACATGACCCCTGACCATAAGAGAAGATTATCTTTGATTTTAGGTGGTGTTTTTGCAACCGTGTATGCACTAGCAACTATTCCATCGTTTTTCTTAATTGACACATTAGGTAGAAGAAATTTATTTTTGATTGGTGCTGCTGGTCAAGGAGTTTCATTCACTATTACTTTTGCTTGTTTGATTAAAACAACAGAACAAAACGCAAAAGGTGCAGCTGTGGGACTTTTCTTGTTTATCGTCTTTTTTGCATTCACCATTTTGCCGTTGCCATGGATTTACCCACCAGAAATTAATCCTTTGAGAACAAGAACTGTTGCAACTGCTGTAAGTACTTGTACAAACTGGATTTGTAACTTTGCTGTTGTTATGTTCACGCCAATTTTTGTAGAAGATGCTGGATGGGGATGCTACCTTTTCTTTGCCGTTCTCAACTACGCTTTTCTTCCTGTGATTTTCTTTTTCTACCCAGAAACTGCTGGAAGAACTTTGGAGGAGGTTGATATTATTTTTGCTAAGGCTTTCGTTGATGGTCGCCAACCATGGAGAGTTGCTGCAACATTACCTAAATTATCTTTGCAAGAAATTGAAGAACATGGTACTCAATTAGGCTTATATGATAACGATTTTGAAAAGGAGAAATTGGAAATCAACGAAAATAACTCTTCTTCAGACTCTGCTAAAGATTCTGAATCTAAAAATGACGGAATTCTTACTGAAAATAAACCAACTGGTGTCTAACTTATTTTATATAAAACATAAAGTATAGATTGCTTTAATATACATAAATAGATTGATTCCTAATGATACATATTCTATATAAATTTTTAGAACAGATTGTCTTAAAACTCTTAATTTTTCGAATTAAATTTAACGTGAAATTTTCTCTAACATACCCAATATAGAAAAATAATGACCAGCTGCACCGAATACAACAAATATATGCCAAATGTTATGGCTTGAGAAGCAATAATCTACCCACCATAAAGACGAGAAGTCATTGCAATTTGGAGTCTTCAAAGGTTTTGAAGGAAAGTGCTTATCAAGAATTTCTTCCACTTGACGGGTATGAAAATCTTGAGAATCAGCATTATCAACTTCTTCAATTTCTTCTTTGATATCTTCCATTTCTTCTTCTCCACTTTTGTCGATATTACCAGTCAAGACATCACTTGAAGTATGAGCATGGGCGCAATGATCTTCTTCTTCTATAATCACATCACTTCTCCATCTCTCAGGTATTAAATTGCCATAAAATACCACACCAATCCAGTACCACATAAAACTCTTATATGTAAGAGGGAAGAAGAATATTAATGAGTATATAAATCCTTCATTAAAACACATACAGAAAAAAGCTGTAACTCCCATGAATGCAAGTCCCATAAAGAATCCAATTCTTAATGATCTACATTCTGGTCTATCAAAATACGGAGACCAGTTGAAAATAAAGCTAGTCATTCCACATATTGAAGAAAATGAAATGTAGGTAGTAAGCAATTTGGGATAATTGTATAATGAACAATACTCTGCAGCGATAACAGAACAGGTGATCAAAACTGTAATACCAGTGTAGTCTACGCAAGCAAATGTAGCTCTTAGTGGAAGATTAGCGCAACAAGAGTAGGTATGCCACATAACAGAGCTCACTAAGCATTTGATTGCAGCTCCTATAAATACATACATCACGTATAGGTCACTTCTAGTACCATTTTTAAAAGCTGATGAATTTGGGTAATGCCATGCTCCAAAATATATAAAAAGCATCACACCAAGTAGATGAGTCCAGATATTCATAGATTCATTATGGTTAAAATCAGTTAAAGATTTCAAAATAGTTTTATGATTTAACGAAAATCTATATCCATGAATAATATATTTATTTTCTCTCCAACTCAACGGTAATTGGTAGTAATGCAAGTAACTTTCTTGTGCTGATCTTAAAGCTTTATGAAAATTATAAAATCTCAAATGATGTGCAGCTGTCTCATTATAGTTTGCAACATCCTGTTTTTCAACGCTGATATATTCATCTATTTGAATTAATTTGTCATCAAAATATTGGATGATATCCATTATCTTTTCTGAAAGTACTTCCTTTGTGTTTACTTCCTGAGTACTTCTAGGATGTTCTTTGGATGTAATAGAATTGAAAAGATAACTATATTGATCGTCAAGAGTATAATAAAGGTGTTCTAAGTTAGTGATAGATGTCTTAAGGACTGAATCCTTTATCACATTCAATCTTTGGTATATTATGTTCAAGTTATTCAGAGAGAACATCTTGATAGTATTTATGTTTCCAGTACTATCGATTCTAGACTCTTTGGTCTTTTCCTTTATAAACAAATCCTCATTTTGGAGTTGGAAATATTTTTCAAAACTATCTAATCTGCTTTCAATTGAAGAAAGAAAAATATCTAATTTCTCCACAAGTTTTTCCTCTGTAGTTTTAGATTCCATTCCATCAAAAGATAATCCGCGTCTGTTCTTCAATACAGAAATGGTTTCTGTACAAGGCATCATAAATAATATGGTTGAGGTCAAGGAATAAACGTGAACTTACTTAGGAACCGAAAGTTAATATATTAATATATTTGATAATTTCTTTTCCGGGCCATAAGTATGATTATGTAATCAGATGTTTCTTTACCCCTAAAGAAGATGGTTTGATGCTCCTGAATATATGATTTATATATTGTAAATGACCAGTATGGAACTTACAGCTTACACATTAACGCAATATATAGTAGTTAACTTAGCTTATAGGTAACATTTAGCATGTGCATTTCGCATAATATTTAAATATCACATTTTAGAAAATATGTTCTGAATATCGAAACTAGGTGCTTAGATATTAAAGAATCTAATATCTCCGATATGCATTTCGTACTTCTGAATATATCAAAAGAAATCCTTTGATAGTAAGGACTCTTCATGGAAATTCTTTAAACCGTTAAATCAGGTTCATCGGCAACTGTCAGACTGATGATCTCTTTCAAGATGGAAAAAATATTGGACGAGACAGGAATCGAACCAGTGACCTTTTGCTTGCAAGGCAAACGCGCTACCAACTACGCCACACGCCCATAATTTCTCTTTTAGAGATAGGTAGACTATTAATGGACGTAGCACCAGCATTTTTATATGGGGGTATACATTAAGCAGAACACCTAATATGTATATTGTATATCGCTAAACTAACTTAAACCAAAATATTACATGAAATTGATCCTATTTATACTTGGAGAAAATTACCTTCCATGATTTGCATAAGATAGGCTACTTCAAAATTCAGCAGCCCCATTGGGCAGTCCTACTAGATGCATGTGCGTTTCGGGCCCTATAGGCAATTGTCAGCTAGTAGGTTGTTCGCTACTAGCTTAGTTACAGTGTAGTTGGGTCAGGTGACAGACCGGGTTGTAAAATATCGTAATGATTCCTGCCAGAAGAATACCAAGTCATTATTGGAACACCAACATATACTGTCTTGGTCTATTCCTAATAGCAATACTCCTTAGAGCATATTCCATAATGTCTCAATGTCGTTCATCTTCATGCAAAAATATACCTTTTATAATTCATAACTTTGTTTATGGCGATATTAAACTCCTCTAACGTGTCGTATATGGAAAATAAGAGACTGTAAATAAATTAGGATTATTAATATAGGGCCCTCGCAGGAGATTGGAAATAATGAAAGATTATCCTATTTAAAATAGCAAGTTTGGCAACTGTAGTCAGTACAGGATATTCAGGGTATACTTCTTAGATGGATCGCCTAAAATGAAACTTATCTTATCTTATAGAATCGATACATTAGCGAAGGAATATATATATGTTGAGGACAAAAGCCAATAACTTGACCAACTATTTACAGGAATAGGTGCTTATCTAATAAAAGCAATGTCCTTACAGGCTCTAAAAAAATTTTGTTGTACGATTTCCCTTGATTCTTGAAAAGGAGAGTAGTTTGATAAGGAATATCACTTCACAATCTTTCTAATAATCCACTTTCTTGAACATTATAACAGTCTGATCTGTAATTACTATTTGACTCCATTACAACTATCGAAGCTAGTTGCACTTTTCGATATATTTCTAAGTCTAATGATAGCTATTAAATCCGCATTTTCAGTGGCAACTTTAAATCCGCGTTCTCGCCAAGCGGAGTTAATACCTATATAACTCTATCTTTAGCATTCACGAAAGTAATAATACTTCTTTTTTACAAACAATGACAAATTATAGCTATGTTAGTACCGGACTCTCTAGTGGTATTGGGGGAGTAGCTAAGTCTTTCATTGAATCTAATCATCATGAACTTCATCACATTATGATCTGCCGTAGTCCGGAAAAAGTTGCAAAATCAAAAAATTTGACTCTTATCGCTTGCGAACTTACCTCGATTGACAGTATCAGACAAGCTGTATCTAAGATAACCAATTTAATTGACCGGGGTGATGTGCCACCAATCAAGTATATTTTAAATAATGCTGGAGCTGCATTCGGTAGCCGTTCCGTTAAAACTATTGATGGGATTGAAGCCACCTTTCAAGTCAATGTTATTGCCCCTTTTATTTTAATAGATAGTTTGTTACCTTACTTGAAGCAGACTACAAACTCTAGGGTTTTTATCACTGGAAGTAATGCTCATTTTGCTGATAAAGAACACAGCCATGGTTTAATCCCCAAACCTTATTGGAATGACGACGATTTTGAAGAGATTATGCTTCCAATTGCCACTCCAGCAGACCCTAATCCCAAATCACTAGAATCTGGCCTGAGGGCTTATTCCACTAGCAAATTGGCCATTCTCTATCTTAGCTACAAATTTGCAAGAGAGAATAGAGATGTCAAGTTTGTTGTATACGAACCAGGATTTGTACCTACAACTGGTTTAATGAGAGAAACCAATTTTGTGGGAAGATTATTGATTCAAGCAGCTGCTCTTGTTTTTCGATTGTTGGGATGGACAATAACAGTACAAAGAGCTGGCAAAAACCTAGCTCATTTCGCATTTGATGAAGAAATATATACCAAAGCTAGTAATATAGCTTATTGTGACCAAGGAAAGATAATTAAAACTTCAGAAGAGTCCTATATTGAATCAAGAGGAGATGATTTATGGGCCGAATTAAAAAAACGGGTCTAGTTATGTTTAGCTTGTTCATTCTTCTTTCTCTTCTTCTTTCTTATCTTACAATTTTTATATGCGAAACATCTATGCATATTTTATGATTTTATGATTTTATGTAAACTAATCGAAACCAATCAATTTATTCGATCTTTTTAAAAGCCATTAATCCTGTTTTAACATAACTCTTTTTTATTGATCTTGACTTCTTTAATTTATAGTTAGAATTTACACATCCCTGGTATGATTAAAGAGATACTAAACCTAAATATTTTAATATAAAATAAGAATATCTGCTAGTTAGTAGTAAGATTTCTTTCAGATTAAATATCTATTGGAGTTGAGACAAATTTACAATTTTCAGAACAAAGTTCTGGCATCGTATATTATGGGCAAAAAAATACTTGACTCAGTAGTGTTTTCGATATATGGCGGCACGGTGATTGAATACTAACAGGTCATGTGTTAGACTTTAGCTGTACCAACCTACTTTAAAAGGGTTCATCTTAACTAAGCCTAATGCCTTCTCATCTTGTCTTTATGTAAGAATAGGGAACTGGACTAAGCCTCTGAGTGTTGCAAAAACATACATCGCTAGCGTTTACTAATTAGATATGTACTACTAAATAGTTAGTCATAATCCTAAACAATAATTTGAAGTATTATTGGTTCCAGATATACTAGTGCCGTTCCACTTAACAAGAGAACTAATATATTTAAAGAATTCATTATTAACGAAGACAACTGACTCTCCGAGTATTTGAAATGCGGTTCAGAAATTCCAATCCGGAACACTCTGAAAATTCTATAAACATGTTATATTTCTCTTAACTTGTAGCTCACTCTACAAGGGAGCCAAGTCTAATCTCTGAATATAGTTTTTCATTTCAGTATCCTGATAACAGCTTGTTTTTATTGATAATGGATTCTTTGAACTTACTGTTCATCTTGTAGTAAAATTAACTTCTTAAACGCATTATTGTATCTGTGGCCCATAGTCGTTCATATCGTTGATTATGCTTAACAATATGATTAATATTTAGATCTTATTGTGTTAGTATTCCAGCTTAAGATATGATATCCGGGGATGACCTATAAAACGACATTATGAGGTGAATAATAAGAAACAATTTACGATTAATGAAGATGAATAACATTGAGAAATTATGGAACATTGAAAGATTGCTCTAAGGAGTATTGGAGTAGTATTAGTAGTATTTAAGTATTCATTTCTAGTAGACGAACTATAATATAAGTAATGCTCTATTAAGAATCAAACATTTTTTGCAAATAAATTAGTGCCTGGTTAGCTCAATCGGTAGAGCGTTTGACTCTTAAAAAAGAGAAGCAATCAAAAGGCTGCGGGTTCGACCCCCGCATCGGGCTTGTTTTTTTCTAAATTAGAAATAACTAAACTATTCTAAAACTCTTTTTTTTATTTCAATAATAGTTGAGTTAGATCTATTCAGACCAAATAATGGTACCTGATAATAAAACATAGATAGTTAGGTAAATATATTATTACTAATGCTGATGTTTTATGATCTTCTATTAATATAAACAATTAAAAATTTGTTATCCTATCCCTTGAATGTGTATTACTAAAATATTGATCTTATATATAATATTTGACTTTCATTATTGGGATCTCTTATCGGTAGAATAGATGAATAAGATTCAATATTCTTAAAAAGTTTGGTATATATATACAATGAATGATCTGTTATCATAAAAATAAGCTTCCCGTAAAACTTAGATCCTATTTTCATTTCGTTTAAGCAGATTTCTTTAAAGGTTCAACAACTAATTTTTCAAAAGTGAACATTTGTGATATGGTGCTTTGTCTGGACAACATACTTAAATCTTTTATTCCTTGATTATAAAAATTATTGATTTCTTCTTCATTAGCCAACGATTTATTTTCTTTGAAAGAATGAGTAATCTTACGTTTAGCATATTCTCGAAAGTTGTAGTTGTCAAACTTGTATGCCTTTTCCAACAAGTTCTTGTACAATGTTAAAATTTGCTTTTGAGTAGCCATTATATTAAAATTAAATTATGTACTATATCTATAAAAATTAAAGTATTTATCAGATTTGAATTTGATGGAGTATTGCCATTGAGGTCGTGTAAGGCGGAACAATTTCATTCTCATGGTGTTGAGGGTGTCTCATCTGTATCATTATCCATAGCCATTTGCTTTAAATACTCCT
This sequence comes from Schwanniomyces sp. yHRVM31, assembly GCA_030462985.1. Lineage (NCBI taxonomy): Eukaryota > Fungi > Ascomycota > Pichiomycetes > Serinales > Debaryomycetaceae > Schwanniomyces > Schwanniomyces sp. yHRVM31. The sequence goes on from JAKVQU010000062.1 coordinate 59,751, forward strand.
CATATTGAGCGCTATTATAATTGCTTGTATTCTTTCCTCTCTTCTTTGCTGTGGCTTCAGCCATCATAGACTCAAATATTCTAGCCTCCTCGTCCTCCTCAGCAGATCTTTGCACCTGTTCTATTTGCTTCCCAATTTGTAAAACAGCCTCAGCCCTAGCCAATCTTTCTTTCTTTGATAAAGATTTATCGTTCAAAACTTCGTTACATACCTTATTAATGATACCGCTGACTTCATATTTTGTAGTAGCCCAAGCAGTTGCTAAAAATTTACCATTGATCAAACGCTCAATTTCAGCAAGTCTTTGTCTTCCTGCATCAGAAATATCAATACCAGATTCATTTGCAGTTTGTAAAATCTCTTGTTCCTTAAGGAGATCTTCAATTGCAGATTGTTCCACTACAGCCGTCTTCAAAATATTATAGCCGTTCTTGAAAGCTGTTGATTTTGATTTGACAGATGAGACAATTTTTGATAACCCAAAAGTTTTCAAAGAATGAATTGTAGCATTAGCTTTAGTAACATAGGTTTTACCAATTAAATGTAATAATTGGAGACCAAAACTTTCTGTCTTCAAATCATCTAATTCTATGCCTAGCTTAGTTCTAAATTGATTTAAAGAATCTTGATTCGAGGCAGCACAACGATATTTTTCAATTCTAGATAATAAAATTTCAGCCAACTTTTTAACCCTTTCGGCTTTTGCCTTCTTTTCTTCTTCATGAAGTCTTAAAATTTCTTCCCTCTTTTTTTGGTGAAGTTTCTGCTTTTTCTTTTTTGCCTCTCCTTTAGTGACATCTGTATTTTGGGTAAGGTTGACGTTAGGTTTTTTTGTCTGATTAGATGGTGAAACTACGGTAATTTCAGTAGACGATCCATTATTAACATTGTCATTTCTAAAGGTAGTTACTTCTGGTACTTCTTCTTCTTCTTCTTCGTTTAATATTTCGGCAGTTTGAAAAAGATTATTTAACATTTGTAATTCACCTATCCAGTCCTTGAAATCCTCACCACCAAAAACCATCAGGAAATACTCCGTAGGATCGAAATCACCTACATCACCTAAATCATGTCTTTCCTTCATTCCTTCAGCTCCGAATTCATCGTATGCTGCTCTTGTATCCTTGTTTTGAAGTATACCATAGGCTTCGCCTAATTCTTGGAATTTTTCTGCAGCTGCCGGATCATTTCCATTCTTATCAGGGTGAAGCTTGATAGCTTGTTTTCTGTAAGCCTTTTTCAATTCTACATCAGTAGCATTGGGGCTAACGCCCAAGATATCATAATATTTAGTGTCTTTAACCATAATTAAGAGATGTATTTAAATAAATATTGTTGTATATACACGAAATATCTTCTTAATTTATCACGTGAAAGTTAAAATGAGAAGGTGATACTGTTGATTTCAGGGACCACAAGCAAGGTTTCCAGGTCATTCTTATAGTCTACATCTAATATACTGTTTCCAGCTAATTCACGGACTGATACTTTGGGTAGGAGTAGATTTCCTACAATCAATGGTATGAATATAAATTCAAACTTGTGTTGGCATGTTACATCTGGTGTTATTTCAAATGATTTCTTTTTAAATCCAGATATAAGCCAATTTTCATCATTTTGTATAAGATATTGAAACCCAATTTTCTTTATATCCCTTCCCTTCCTCTGTGGTGATGACTCTGCTAGAATTTCTTTCTCATCCATAATATCTTTCTCTTCAGATCCAGACCACATTGTGGAACTCTGAATTGTTAAAGTCATTTTAATAGGGACTCCAACTAAATATTGATTCTTCCGCTCAAAAGAGAATTCAATTAACTGTAAATACTTCAACGTAGGTACTGGAACTGAAATAAGTAAGTTTCTCAGAATGGAACTATCTCCTTTTTCAACATAATAATCTTCATTTATGAATGCTTTAATTACAGCTTGGCACTTTCTTAAATTTTCATTGCCATCAACATGTTTGCATATCAACGATTTAGATATGTCTTCAATTTCTTTCTTGTTTATAATTCTAACTACTTTGTAAATTGCATAAGAATTATAATCAAAATCAAGTTGCTGCAAAATATATTGATAAAATAAGAACCAATAATCCATTAGATTTTCTATTTCTAGTTTTCGTAACAAGTCTGATTTTAAAAATGTAAAACACTCATCTTTAAGACAAGAGTAGCTGATTTTCAAATCTAAAACGTCAGATTTTTTAATTGAATAATCTTTTTCCACATTAATTTTATAAGCATATGATGCCACTTGCTCACCGAATGCAAACACGTAAGTACTATGGGCTGGTGAAATTATGTTGTAATTTTTATTACTAGGAAACAATTGAGTTGAATTAACTCTAATCGGAAGTCTTGAATTTGACGTTCCAACTTGGAATTTTGAAAAAAGAGAGCTGGATTTAAAAATATCTTGGACTGATACTGAAATAGGGAGCATTGTATCCACAGCATTATAGATTGTATGATGGTATTTCTTGCACTTCATTGTATAACTTATCTTTGCTTTAAAGACTATTTCCTTTTCATTTCCGAAATAGCTGTAGGGGATGGTTATATCATGATTTTCGCCTTTATCTAATACCTCTAAATCAAATTTAGAATTCTCCTTCGTAATTTCAACTCCTTCTGTCATTGAGGAAATTTCAATTAGAATGCTTTCTTTTTCTACATCGTTATTATTCAATCGTAATAAAACTTCAATAGAGCCTAATGTGATTGAAAATGGGCTTAAAAATTCACACCAAAAAGAATTATTGCCCGGATAACTTAATATACAAAGCTGACCTGTTTCTAATTCATCCTGAGCTATAATAGAGTCGTGTAATATGGCACTTTTATCAAACCTAATCACGGTATTATCGTCATTATCTTCATTAGCTTTTGAACCATGTTCGAATTTATAAGAAATAAGTAATTTTTCTGTAACAATTAATGCTAATCTTGAATAAGTGAAATACCCTAAACAAAACTCATCTGAGTATAATTTTATTCTTCCGTCATTATTATCAGGTATCGTAACTCTTTTTTCGGAAAACTTCACGTTCTCTCCAGACTCATGTTCGAGTTCAACAACAATTTCGTCGAACTCTAATGCAATATCAAGGAAATGATGTAAATAAACTTCAATAAAATATTGATCCTTAGAATTATCATCGCATTTTTTTATGTAAGGGTAAATATCAATATCAAAAATTTCGATTAACGGATATTCAATTATATTGTCAATTGATTCAGCAATTTCTCTTGTGGTATTGAATAAGGAAGTGATTTTATCTTTATTCTTAATCAATTTATAGTTGTTTACACCGTACTTTATTCTCTTATTTGACAAAATAGATAAAAGTTTTAAATTAGAAACCAAAATCAATTCTGAATCTTTGATCTCATTTCTTTTAACACAATCTAAATATATATCCAATAAGGTTCCACCGATGAAATTCCATCCATTATTAATAAAAAAGTCGAACGAGTTTTGAAGAATACTTAACGATTTCTTATAATTGCCTTTCTGATAATTTAAGAGCACCAAATCAATACTTAACACATCAATTGATTTCATTCTATCTGAATTGAGAAAATCTTGTATTATTAATTCTGTAAATTTTTCAAAATAATTGTAATAAGATTCCTTACTTTCCAAAATTTTTAATAATGGGTCATAAGTGAGTTTGGAATTGGATTTTACCTCAGGTTTTGAGTCTTCTAATGGGACTTCTTCAAGAATCTCGTTGATGCCATTGATATAATAACCTAAGGATTCTGCAATTTTTACCAATTTTGATCTTTGAAACATTTTTAATTCACCCTGATATTCTAATATGCCTTTTAAAGAATTACCCTGTTCTTCTTCTGTAGTTAGTTTGTGGTAATCGTCTGCTATTTTTTCAAGGATTGGAAGCCTCGAATAAACATCAATTAGCACAAAGGATAGCTCATCAACATTAACCTGTAGAAAAGAAGATATGTCATTTAAAAAGTATATCAATTTTCGATATAAATCACAAATATAAATAGATGAAATAGATACCGTACTTGCAGAATATGCCAATGCTTGTAAAATAATTGACTTCTTGTTGAAGATGAATAAAATTAACTCATAAAGATTTATTTTCTTTGGATCTTGTTCTAATAAATATCTCTTTATCTGTGGTATCGATATTGGTGATAATATTTTATAATTATTAAAACTTTCCTCGTGAGGAATTGAATTTAATTCAAATTTTGATGGTTGGTTTGATATTAAGCACTTTAGTTCATCGTTAAGATCTTTATATATAGAAAGAGCTTCCTTTAATAGTCTCATATCGGTCAATAGATTTGCCAAGTCCAACTTATTTACAAAAGTCTCTGCATTCACTATTTTATTATTACTTAATTTATCGGTTAATGATTCATATCTCCTGTCAAAGGAGGAAATTAGGAGCTCCTTTATTTGAAAGCTAATATTGTTATACACTTCTAATCTCGATTGGTTCTCTTCATATTTTTCCCTCAATTTAAAACATCTATCCCATTGATTATCATCTAGAGTCATTTCCTGTAATTCTTTCCCTGAGTTCCCAAAATCTGATTTTAATTTATCAAAAACTGAAGTTTTAATAATTGTGGAGCTCTTATCTTTGGAGCTTTGAGGAATAAAATATATGATTATCCATTCAACATTGGCATCTAAAACAGAACATCGCATCCACTCTCTAATTAAAGGTCTCACTTGAGATCGATAAAGATCTAACGTATCGGCGCTTACAAAGATCATTCTTAAGTATGTGTCATCATTCCTCAAAGAAGTCCTTTTAGGAACTTCTTCAACGAATTCAATAGGAAGTGATGGTATAGATTTTAAACTAACACCACGCTGTTTCCAATTTAAATTTGTTAGAGGAAATTTCTCAATTAGTCTCTCCTTGCATAGTGGGAAAACATTAAACGGATCATAGTAACCTATTCGTATAGGATCTAAAATTGTACTTCTATTGATCATGAATATTGAATAAGTTCCATGTAACAAATAACTCGAATAAAAAAAGAGGCCAATAAATTCTGTTTCAATGAATATTGCAATATATAAAATTTAAAAACTATGCGCAAACCCGGAATCGAACCGGGGGCCCAACGATGGCAACGTTGGATTTTACCACTAAACCATTTGCGCT